>PVJC01004850.1:0-61803 GCA_004026665.1 Murina feae
CAGTATTATATGAAATGCTGAAAGGTATCCTTTGAGAATGAGGAAGAAGAAAAAGGAAAGTAAAAATTATGAACAACAAATATATATCAACAAGTGAATCTAAGAATCAAGTGAATAAAAAATCTGATGAACAGAATAAACTGGTGAATAGAATAGAATCAGAGGCATAGAAAGGGAGTGGACTGACAATTTTGGGGGGCTAAGGGTGTTGGGGGTGCGTGAAGAGAATGGACAATAATTGTACACCTATGGGTGAGGACAGTGGGGGGGCAAGGACAGAGGTTGGGGTGGGAAATGGGAGGAGGGGAGCTATGGGGGAAAAAAGAGGAACAGCTGTAATAATCTGAACAATAAAGATAAATTAAAAAAAAAGATTTTATGTTCCATGTCATTTTCTTTTGTCCCCTAGACCAAGGTAATTATGCTATTATCATGTTCATTTTCTGCTCTATTCTTCCACCATCATTGCACATATCAAATCATGTGCTATTAATAATTTGATTATGAGAGATCAGGATCACAACATATTGATCTTTATTTCCAGAGCAAAGGGTCTAGGGTACTCCATAACTATTTGTTGAATAAATAAATAATATTCTTACTAGGTGGAGTCCCATCCTAGGACTCCATAGTAATTTATAGAACAGTTCTAGTGAGGATAAGTAATACAGAAGTGACCACTGATAAAAAGTCCGATTTCTTTTTACCCCTCGCCTACCCATCTTAAAAGGTTCTAGGTCAAAGTTTCTAAGTACCAGAATAGCAAGCCCACCCTTGGGTGGTAAGATTGTCAGCTTTCAAATATCCAAGAGGAATTATTATCCATCCATCCATCCAATCAGCCAGCCAGCCAGACAGACATTTTCTCTATCTTCCTATTCATCAAAATATGATTGAGTTCCTATGCTCTCTCAGGTATTATGCTAATCACTGGGGACATAAAGTGGTTTTATTCCTGCCCTTCAGAAGTTAAAAATCAGACCAACTGAACAAATAATTAAAAGCTATTGCAATAAGTGGCTCAATAGAGATATTATGAATTATTTGGGTACATAGGGCATGAGCAGCTACTTCTCTAACAATACGTAATTTGTTCACAAATGTGGCTCTGGGAGTTGGGGTTACCTCTTCACCATGGCTAAATGCTCCCCTCCCACATAGACATTTTTCTTCTTCCTCACTTCCTCTCATCTTTATTAGGAGCTTAATCCTTGTGACCCAGAATATAATGTATGATTAAAGGTTAGAGCAGGATGGATGGAGTATTGGGAATTTACCTTGCTACCAACACTAAGGGAATCTAGTTGGGCCTCCATTAACCCTACCAAAATAATTAACTTATTGCCTTGACTGTCAGCTACCCACCAATTTCTATTAAGCCTCCTTTTATTGGGCTAATAAAGTATGTATTATTAATAATCATGCTATCTGCACAGTGTTTTATACTTTTCTAAGAACTTCTTCATAGATTGAAAGGAGCATTAAAAGTCATCTTGTAGTCCAGGCACCCATATGATTTTAAATTCTTTCTGCAGCACAAGTATTCCAACATCCCTGCCTATCTCTTGATGTCATAACTCCATCCTTTCATTCTAACCCATTATTTAGACACTAGCAGTCCAGTGCACAAATATTTGTGCACTCGGAGAGGTCCCTCAGGCCAGCCTGTGCCCTCTCGCAGTCTGGGAACCCTCGGGGGATGTCCATCTGCTAGCTTAGGCCCACTCCCCAGGCATCAGGCCTCTGGTAGCCCGGAAGCCCTTGGAGGATGTCCACTTGCCAGTGGGGAGCCAGGCCTAAGCTGCAGTCGGACATTCTTAGCACTGCTGAGGAGGCAGGAGAGGCTGTGTTGGCAGCTATCAGCCTGGCTTATGGCTGAGCAGAGCTCCCCCTGTGGGAGCACACTGACCACCAGGAGGTAGCTACTGCATTGAGCGTCTGACCCCTGGTCGTCAGTGTGTGTCATAGTGACCAGTCATTCCCAGTCGTTCTGCTGTTAGGGTCAATTTGCATATGACTCTTTTATTATATAGGATTATTATATAGGATTCTCTTCCATCACCTGGATAGGGGACCACAATATCCTTTGGTAGGACCCATTTGTTATAATTACTCTGGATGCTATAACAAATTTTCTCAAAGTATAGTACATAAAAAGGCGATTACATGCACATGGATTCTCTGGGTCAGGTATTCACACAGGGCTTAACAGAATTGGCTGACTTCTGCTCTATAATGTCTGGTGCATCACCTGAAAAGGATGAGAAGGATGAGAGATGGAATCATCTTAAGTTTTATCTATTTACATGTGTAGTTGTTTATGCTGGCTATTGACTAAGAAGACTTAAATCTAGGGAAGACTTAAACAGTAGCTAGAATATCTACGTGTGGCTCGTCTTCATCACCGTATGGTGACTGGGTACAAGGACAAGAATGCAAAAAGAGAAAGAGCCAGGCATAAGATGAATACTTTTTATGATCTATTCTCAGAGGTCACATAGGACCATTTTCTCTACTGGTCAAGATAGTTACAGAGATCTGCCCACATTCAAGGGAGGGAATATAGACCCTCACCCCAACCCCTGGACGGAAGAGTGGAAACATCACATTGTAAGATAGGGATAGGATATACAGGATTTCCCCAAAGAATGTATATACACTTTTAATAATTATAAAGGCAGTGTTCCTTAAAAACATTTCATTTTAAAAATATGCAGACATTATGTGTATATATTTTTTGAGACACCCTGTTTAATAGCATGGCTGTTTTAAAAATATAACCTGCCACATCCTCCTAGTGCCCAAAGGCTCTCCTTTCATGCTCTGCCCCAAGGGAAGGACAACATCATGGAAATAGGTTTGTAGTAGAGTCAATATTTTTTCCATAAATAAAATCTATGTCCCTGCAACTCTTACACTTTGGCCTTATTTCTCTGTACTTGAGGCCACACAGAACCAGCCTATTACTTCCAGTGCATTTAAGGAATCTATTTAGTACTCCAGGAGCTTTTGGTCCTTTAGACTAACCGTTCAAAATTTGGGGTTCATATTCCATCTTGTATATTCTCTAAATGAGCTTTAGTTGTTTTCCTAACCCCTTTAAGGCATTGAGATTTTCAAATGAATACATACTCCAGATGTGATTCCTCCATTTCACATTGGAAAAGGATGAGCATTCCTCTTATCTCATTCTGGATTCACATTAATCAGCCCAAGGCGTCTTTGATTTTTATTTTAGGAAGTCACATAGTACTGTCGACTCATACCCAGGCTACAGTCAACTAAAACTCCCAAGTCAAGTCACATGCATTGCTACTAATTCCTGTTCCTTGTTCTAAGCTTGAGTTGGATTTCCTTTTAGGCCAAAGTTCAAAGTTTTTAATTTCTCTGTTAAACTTCATTTTATTAAATTTACCCTATAATTCCAGCCTATGAAATCATTTTTGGATATTGAGCATTATCTGGTATATGAGCTCTCCTTCCAAAGCTGCATATAACCTAAAATTCTGTTATGCCATCAGGGATCACATCCAAGTCATTGATTAAAATGTTGAATCTATATATATATAAAATAAAGAAATATGCTAATTAACCAGGACACTGTAACAGGTTGACTGGCTCATCTATGTGCTGTATGTTCCAAAGAATCCTTATTTATGAGATTTACATCTTTCATTCTCATCTTTGGCACTTTGTTGGCAATAACAGACTGCACCCCTGTAGGCTACAGTCTCCACCACTTGAATTCTCACTCAGCCTCACATTTATCTAGAGCAGCAAACACTTGACTGCTCCTTCCCAATTTGGCTCCATGACTGAAAATCTGATTGAAGAAACTAGATTCCTGGAGGGCAAGGGCTGCGTTTTAAGTGTCCTTGGGTCCCAATAGCATCTCTTTAAATGGATGAATACATTCTCACCACCCTGGCAGAACCAGTTCACTTTGATTCTGCTCCTTCTCTTGCCTAATCTTTTCACATAAGCTCTTTAAGGGTCTTTTAATGCCTAGAAAGGATAGGTCTTAAGAAAGAGCAGAGTGTACTGTTATTAACAGGGGATTTTAACGTAAGAAAAGGGCAAAAAGATTCTGCATTATTTTGAGACTCCTTAGCCCTCAGTTCTCACTGGATAATTTGTGTCTCATTACTTTCCTGTTTGAAATATCTGACTTTTTGATGGGTCTTGGACAATGGGAACAAGAAAGGTGACACATATGTCCATTTGTGATGCACTGATGTAGCAGGAGGAAATGTCAAGGATAGGATCACAGAGTCAGCTGGTGAGTGTCAGCTAAAATATTCCTTAAAGAATCTCCAAATGTTGGAGCTATAAGGGACTGATGAGAAAAAGGAGTAATAATATGGTGACATAGATGGTGATGGAATTAGGACAAGGAATCTAGCTTCCAATCTTTAGTCAAGTGCCCTTGACACTATCTATCTATATATAAAATCCTAACATGCAAATAGACCAAATGAGAGAATAACCGAAAAACCAACCAACAAGTTGCTATTATGTGAGCTGACCATTAGGTGGTGCATGTGCAGAGCATGGTGGGCATCTGCAGCAAGCAGCAGAACAAGAAACACCGTGGGCGTTGGCCACAGCGGGATTGTGGAGCAGGTGAGCAGGGGTGCCAGACCAAGGAGGGGCTCCGGTTGCTGTCATCAGAGTGAGCCTCTGGTAGATACAGAAAATTATTTGCTCCCGTGTGCTGCGGTCCCGCCCGGCACTTGCACCTGCTTCCGGCTCCCAGCGCCATCCCCAATAGCTCAGCACTGTCAGTGGGTGCGAGCAGTGGCTGCCGGCCTTGATCTCCCCTGAGGTCTTCTCCACCTCCCCCTGCTCTTGAGGGGTGATTGGGGCAGCAGCCGCCACTTTCATGCACTGATGGCGCCATTCCCACTCGCACCCACTGTTGGCGCCATCCCCAATTGCTCGGCATCAATAGCAGGTATGAGTGGGGCCAGTACCATCAGCGTATGGAAGCGGTGGCAGTGGAGCTACAAGCAGAGAGGGGACAGGGGCCATGGCAGGAGGGGCCTGGCGGGGGCACAGAGGATGGACCGAGACCCACCCCTGTGCCCACTGCAGCCTCACGGCCCACAGTTCCTTTTAAGGTACACACATTTGTGCACTGGGCCCCTAGTGTTATGACAATGCAGATTTCCAGGTCAAGATAAGGGGTTCACATGCAATTGTCTCCCCGTTCTCTCTCCAAATGCCATTGAAATCATGACACAGAAATTCTAGAGGAAATAAACCCCCGGACAGTGTGAGAGTGGGAGCAGGTTTATCATTCCATGAGAGTTATTAATGAATGTCTGAGTGGCAGATGGTGGAATGGGAACATATTGACAGGTAAACACATGGAAGAACCCACCACTGCTAGAATGAAGACTGCAGCTCAACCTGGAGCCTCTCTCCCTCAGGAGCCAAGAATGCTGGAAGCCTGGCGTCACCAGGTAGAGAGCCTTAGTGTGGGAGGTGGGACAGTAAACTGTGAAAGGAACTGTTAATAAATAGGAAGACTGCCTGTGGCAAAGCTGTACCTATTCTCTCCCCCACCACATGCATAAGTGCTCCTCTTATCCATCCAAGGAGCTTCAGGAGAGCTGGCAGACTTGGGTTCATCCCTAGTCCAAAACCCCAGCCTCACATCCTTGCTGTATCCTCATATGACCTTTTCTCTGAGTGTTCACATCTCTTTTTCTTCTTATAAGGATACCAGTCCTTTTGGATTATGACCTCATTTAATTATCTCTTTCAAGGCCTGTCTCTCAACACCATCACATCCAACCCAATTTACTAAGGGTTAAGGCACAGCATAGGATTTTGGGGACACACAATTCAGTTAATAACACCCACCTATAGCAGAGTGCTTGAATAAAACATGAAATAGCCACACAAGGAAGTACCATGCAGCTATAGAAAAAAAGTAGCAGGAAGGTCTCTGAACTGATATGGGGCAATGTTCAAGATGTATTCTTAACGATAAAAAGATGCTAAATACTCTTTGTTATCTAGGAAGAATGTACGTGCTTATATATGTGTATATGTAGTGTAATCTTTGAATAGTCCCTGAAAATTAACTATTTGCAAATTGTGTTACTGACAAATTCTAGTAGCAGTCCTTCAACCATTAGGGTGTTTGTTTGTTTGTTTTTTCATATTAATGAGTCAACTACTTAGCTTATTTTCTGTAGCTTAATTGAATTTTGTTCTGGGGGTGAGGTAATCTTCTCAAAACTTAGTTAAGTTCTAATTAACCAAGATATTATTGATCTAATGATAGTTCTGATTAGTTGTTACTGTCAATAAATCTCATGTACTCATATTTTTTTAATGGACTTCGGGATTGAACTTGACAGATAATATCTTTAGGATTTAGAAATGCTTTAGGCTACAAGTAGCAGAACACTCAACTATAAGTTGCTTAAACAAATAGAGATTTCTTTTTCTCTGTAACAAATATTGCATATACCAGTGGTGCAGGATAATGCTAATGCAGACAGGCTTTTTCTATTTTTCATTTCTCTCTCCTCATTCTTAGCAAGTTGATTTGGTTCTTCTTGGTTGCAAGATGCCTGCTGAAGTCCTAGGCATCTGATATACTTATGCAACTCACAGAAAAGGAAGACAGAACAGTGATAGCCTATTCTGTCTCTGTTTATCAGGAAAGTTAAAGACTTCCTATTCCCCCAACTCTCCCACCCTGCTTTTTCCTTCACATCTCATTGGCTAGAACTAGTCATATTACAACTTCTAGATGCAAAGGATGAGTAGTAAGGAAACAGGATTGTCATGGTTGACTTACATAAATCAAGATTCATCACTTTTGGCCTGGCTGGCATGGCTCAGTGGTTGAGCGTGTACCTGTGAACCAGGAGGTCATGGTTCAATTCCTGGTCAGGGCACATACATGGGTTTTGGGCTCGATCCCCAGTGTGGGGCCTGCAGGAGGCAGCCAGTTAATGATTCTTTGTCATCACTGATGTTTCTCCCTCTCTTTCCCTCTCCCTTCCTCTCTGACACCAATAAAAAAAATCAATCAATCTATCTATCTATCTATATTTTAAAAAGATTTATCACTTCTGGCTGAACACATTACCACTTTAACAAAGATGAAGTTTTGTTAGTAAGGAAAGGTAACTAACATTTCTGCCATACTTTTAGAGAAGGAAAAAATGAGAGAATGTTCTTTTCTCAATGCAAATCCATCTTTATTTATCTGTGCCCATCACCTTCTTTTTTTCTGCCATATTTTGGTTAGCCAGTGAACCATTTCTAGTCCTTTCTAGATCTGTTTTCCCGGTATGTGCTTTGGGGACTCTCTTCCCAATCAGTCCTGCAATAATGCTGCCTTTCTCACTCAACTCCGCCTATTTGGCACATTCTTATTACATAAGTAACTCTCTAGACTTTTCATAGAACTGGGGAGAAAGGGAAAACTCAAACATAATCAATAAAACATCAAAATGAATTTTTAAAAATCTAACTAATATCCCCTCACCCAAAACAAAGTATTGGCAGGTCTGGCACTAATATGGAAATACTGACTGATGAATGTTGTCTAAGTTGGCTTCCCCAGGAGACCCTGGCCCCAGGAATTGAGTGCAAGTAGTTTACTTGGCAGATGATCCCAGACAATGTTGCTAGGGGAGTAGGAAAGTGGGACATGGAAGGGAAGGCTCTGATGAAATGTCAATATGAAGCCAGTTATCACTCTGGGCAACCAGAGCTTACTCCTCCTGGGGACCCCATAAGAGTCAGTGCAGAGCAGGCACCTCTGAGTTGTTCCACCTGAAGCGAGAGGGAGCTGGGTAGTTATCCTTTTGCTTTTGTTTGTTGTTGGCTGAGGACTGCTGCAGAGGGACGAGCAATAATTTCCAGGATCATGGGTTCTATGTTCATAGTTCTGTGGTCTCTTAGGTTTGGGCAGTGGGGCCTCCAACCACCCAGATAAGCTCTTCTGTAGTTGGAAGTCAGGCAGGTAAGCCCTATAATGGTAAGGCCAAGAGTATGTGGGCAGGGCATTGATGGCAGCTACTGTAGGTGTACTTTTTATAGTTTTTAAATCCCATTGCTCATTGGAAATGATAGTAGAACCATAAACAGCTAGTAAAAGGAGTGGAAAAGCAGAACTTGAATAATCTGGAAACAGAATCATTGAGCATTGGTGTTACTTTGGAATCTTCAGCGTTTCATAAGATCTCCACGTTCCAGAGGTCCCTCAGGCCTCCATGCCTTTGCCTCTTAGTCTTCCCCATTAAGGCCTATTCATCTCCCCACCTGCTCGACTTCTGTCTTTCAATGCCTATCTCAAATATTATGTCTTTTCCATAGTTTCCTACTCCCATCTTCCTTCCCCATCTCCAATGTCTTACAGTTTGTATGTCCTCAAAAACAAAACCTGTGACAAGGACTTAGATATATTTTTTTTTGCACAAGTAAAGGAGTGGATAAAGGGAGATGGGGCAGGGCCAGTGATGTGTGCATTAGTCAGTAGTTACTGCTGTGGGCAGCTGGGGCTCCTGGGACTGGGACCTCTAAGGAACCATATAGAATGTGCCTTGGAATTGGCTCACCATAGAATAGGAAACTGGATATTTTCTCTGCCAACTCTAGCCCTCATTGCTTAAGGGTTGCTCATGAGGGTAGTAAACCCCCAGTACCTCCAAGCTGTCCTAAACACAGTGACCCATACTGTTGCCATAGAAAACTCTTCCTCAGGCGTAGAAGCAGAGAGGCACAGGACTTGAGGAGGGAAGCTGACTATACATAGACAATGTCCACAGGTGTACCTTCAGATGGACTCAAAGTGGACCAATAGGATATGGGAATGAGTTAGTTCCTCCCTTACCAGTGCTCACATATTTTAATTTCTTCATAATAGCCCTACATGCTTCATATCTGTTTGTTTTGCCAACAAATATTAAGCATACTTTGTTTATGCTTTACATTCAACCTTCACAACTCAAGAGGTAGATACTGTAATTGTTCCCATTTAATAATGAGAAAACTGAGTCCCAGAGAGATTAATTTTCTGTTTATGTACCTATCTCTGCTTCCAGACTGTGAGCACCTAAAGGCCATGGCCTTTGTGCTACTGCTCTCTGCATACTCACATCCAGCTCACTGGTTGACATATAGTCGGTACTCAATAAATGTCACTTCAATCAGATTATTCAGAAGATGCAAAATCACTATGGAAAGTGGAAAGAAATGCATGGCATTGAACAATGTCATTTTGAAAACAGCTTTTCAATAATCAGCAAGGCCCTGGGAACAGCTGGAATGATCGGATTGTAAAAACTGAGTCTGTCAGAAATCATCAGGAAGAAAATAAATCATGTTGCATGACCACTCATATGCAAACCCGTTGTTTTCCCTTGTCTTGGGATTAGCCATGAGTTTTAGCAACTCTATTTACACCTGCATTTTTTAAATAATTGCAAACAGAATTAATCTTCAGTCTTACCCTTTGATGCAATGCCAAGGGACTATTTGGAGCACAATTTATTCTCTGCCCAGCATATATTGGAAATAACCCAAAGTAGCTGTCAAGGCCTAAACAACTCAGGGAAAAGCATTGCTGTGGTTTTACTGAACAGATGGTCTGATGACGTCGGTGTCTCCAGATTACCTGCAGCAAAAGCAGATGGAAAAATTAACATCACAGCCCAAGCTTGATGGCAGGCCAGGAGTTACAGAGAACTTCAGGGGAGAAAAGTCACATGGGATGCTTTCTTTGCTTTGTTTTCAAGTTCTACTGGGAATCTTGCCCTTTTCACAAATTCCTCAAATGAAATAGCAAGAATTATTTCAGCTGATCCTACAAACAACCACCACCAAGGCAGGGCCAGATGACATGGCATTCAGTAATGCCACTACCACTAAAAAGTGAGATTGATTCTAAAAAGAGGTTATTAAATATGTAAAAGTGTCATATCAATGAAAAGAAACATCTCAGAGCTGTGATTGAATATGATGTTTCTTTGAAAACATCATCATACTGGCTGTGTACTTAGCCCTGGGCACATTGTAGTTTGCGGAATTTATATTCCATCTTGCTCTGAGAGGCTGCATCAGAATTAACATTTTTCACCCAGGGCTGACTGCACAGCCCTTTATCTCTGCCCATCTTATTTCCTCATTTGGTATTGTGCTTTCACTGTTTCCTGCCTGCTGGTGTCCCAGGCCTTTATTTCCTTTATGCATAGTTGTCAACTACATGAAGGGATGCATTCCAGCGTTAACTATGGACTGGCCAATCTGTGCCTGGTTACCTTGAATTCAAGATCTGAAATCTCAGAGTCTGAATCATAGAACTTCCTGTTTACAAATGAAGCAGACCTCTGGAGGCTCCACCCTTGTCTGAGGATGCCAAAGTGGCTGGAGGCAAAACAAGAACCCAGAGGTCTACTCATGAAACCACGTGGCCTTCCTAGCTCTTCAATCCCCAAGTCCTCCTAACTCACCTTCCTCGAGGGTTACAGATCTTGAGATACCTGGCTTATATACTTCAAACTCAAAGGGAACTCAGCACAGTCAGAAAAACAATTTTGAAATCTAGTTTTCTATAAAACTCCTGTCCAGTTTTTATGGCAGTAGGCATCATACAAGGATGTCTTTGTTTAAGTTCCAGGTAACAAACCATGAGGCAAGACTCTGAGTGCAGGTTTTCTTGGGGGAGGGGGTATTGATCCCAGTAAACAAAGACAGAGGAGAGAGAAAGTGAGACAAGGAAGTGGGGGGGCAGGGGGAGAACTTGCCTCCGAATATCCCAACCAAGAGGTGAGGGACTTGTGGTATGTATCCTCTAACTCCCAGCGTCATTACATAAGAGTTGCTTCCAGGGCTACTAACTGCCCTATATGTACTTCTGCAACCTCTGACCTGCCCCATGGGGCAAGAGAAAGCCCTCAAGTGAAGAGTGACTGATTCATGTAGTGGAATAATTGCAACAGTGAGTGCTGTGGGGATATGGGCAGGACGTAGCAGCATTTGCTCCAGTCAGATTTGGGTTCAAATCTGTATCCATTGACTTGCTGGCTGACCTCAGACAAATTCCTTCCCCTCTCTTATCCCAGTTTCTTCATCTGTACAATGGAGGGTAATATATGTAAAATATTACATATTATAGAGAAAGCCCTTCGCATGTGGCATTGCTTAATACAGAGAAAGCCCTTCGCATATGGCATTGCTGTCATCATTGCCATTTTCTGTTCCTGTGTCACATGTCTAGAGAATAATAGAATTTAGAATCACATTGTGTTAGTGCAGGTTGTGGCCTTCGCCAGCACAAAGGTCAACCTCCTGACTTCACAGAAGAAGAAATTGGAAGGTGAGGAAAGTGGCTGTCTCAAGAGGGAAAAGTAATCTTCTATTTGACAGTGGCAGGGCTGGACCTGCACAAAGACTTATCTGGCTCCGTGTGCAGTGCTCTTTTCACGCACCCTTCAGAGTAATTTATAGACTGTAGGTCTAGAAGGAGTTGTGAGTCCTCATCACCTTCCAGGATGGCAAACAGGTTTTCTCTCACAACTTTGATAAGCTGGCAGTGGCTGCCTCTGCGGCTGTGTTGAGAGGGATTCAATCTGCTGATGAGGTGCATCAGGGCAGTGGCTGTGATTGTTATCACTGTCCACCATTGACCCGCCATGTGGATGTTGATCCTGTTGCGGTGAAGTGACTAAGTTGACTGTTGGACTTGGGACTTGGCATCAAGGGAATGAGATAACTATTTTGCTTGTTTTATCACAACGATGATGTATATTCACTGTAAAAAATTCTAAAGATATAAATAAGAAACTTAAAATTATCTCTAAGGAACAGCATAGAAGAGAATAGATCTTTGGAATTGCTTCTCAGTTTTCAAACTCAGAATCATATGAGCTGGAAGTGAGAAAGGAGGCTGAAAACAGAAATCAATTGAGGGTCTGGAAAAGGAGTCATTGATTTCTCTACATCTGGATGCTGAATAGCAAGCAGTCAGGCATTTAATCCTAAGAAAAAAAAAGAAAGAAAAAGTCATATCTCCACAAGTTAGATTCAATGCAAAAATCTCAACAGAGTTTCTCATAGAATTGGCAGGCTGATTCTGAAATTCATCTGGAAGAGTAATGGGCCATTGGTAGTGAAGACATTCCTGAAGAAGGAGGATACAAAGGGGAGACTCACCTTACAGATAACGGAATTTCTTTTGAGGCTTTTGTAATTAAGACAGCGTGGTACTGGCACTGCAGTGGATAAACTGACTGATGAAATATAAGGAAGAGCTTCCAAACAGACCCATGTGCACATAGAACTTTGATGTGTGATAGGAGCAGCTTGGCAGTGGGGGAAGGAAGGACTCTTATAATGAGTGGAGCTAAAAATATGCTCATCCATATGGATAAAAATGAAACTGGACTCCTACCTCACACCATATGCCAAAGCAACTCCAGATGAATACAAAGCCTTTAATTATGAAAGCAAAACTTCCAACTCATTAGTAGAACATATAGGTTAATATTTCTCTGACCTCCCGGGCAGAAAAGGATTTCTTAAACAAAACACAAAAAGTGCAGCTCTGAGAGTCTGTCACGCAGCTCAACGGGGAATCCCAGCACAGTGTCCCAACTCTGGTGTCCCCATGCTCACTCACTGCCTGGAGGCACCCTGAGGAGAGCATGGCCTCTGAGAACACAGTGGTGAATACCAAGCTTGTGGCAGGGGGAGGCTGTTCACTAATTCCTCTCATCTCTCCGTGGGGTGATCTGGTGGCATGTTCCTGTGGCTGCCACATGCCAGGACAGAGATAACCTGGTTTCATCTGAACTCTGGTAAACTGTCCTGAGTATACCACTGAACTGACCAAACTACCTGGTTATACAAATGCACCAGGGAGGTTTTCATTGTAAACTCAGAGCCCTCTTTAACTAGAAATTGAATTTATTCAAGAAGATTTAGGTGGCTCACACAACCTCTAGGAAGGCTAAAGAATCTAACGCAGGGGGTGTGCAGCATGAATGGTTTCTAAAGGTCCCCTCAGCAGTATAACCACCCTGGGCTCAGATACCACAGACCACACTGCTGATTTCTAGAACGGCCACCCCTGCGGGCTCTGGCAGCTGGAGATCTCTGGCTCTACCAAAAAGGTTTCTACCTTCCTTTTATCAGCAGCTTTCAACTTGCAGTCTGCAATGGGAGCCTCTGATTGGTGAAGCCCGAGTCACAGGCCCTGGCCTTGCTTGAATGGAGGCCTGGGAAAGCAATTTCTGCCTTACTTGTCACCTGATCACTTTTTATTTTTAAAGACTTTTTTTTTAAGACTTTTTATTTTTAAAGACTTTTTATTTTTAAAGACTTTTTCCCCCCCAGATTAAAACCCTAAATTTATAGATGATTTTTAAAATAATTACATTTTGTGCTGGTTACTCTTCATACTAGCAAAACTGCATGATTCCATAAGTAAAAACCTTTAAAATCCTAAGTTTGGATTATTCCAGGGAAAATATATGGCTCCCATCATGGCATACAGGTTCTTGTTAGCCTTTTTTCTTGGATAATGGCTCTTTAAATTTGTCCCTAGATTTGAGTGTCTTTGGGGCATAAGCTCTTTGTTCATGGACTTATAGCATGATTCTCCAGCAGATACTGGCTACATGATAAAGTTATCCTTACTCCATGCAAAGACTGGAAGATTTGTGAAGTGGATGAGGAAGATTGGGGAACTACAGACCAAGTAGAGGTACATGAGGCAAGTTGAAGGTATATTGTGGTAGATGGTGATATGAGCACAAAGTCATTCCATTCTGGTGTGCAGGGCCTTTGTAATGTGCACGAGGAACTGTTTCCTTAATCAGAACCTGTTTCTTCATCTGTAAAATGAGCTGCAGTAGAAGGTCATGTTTACCTAGAATGTCTGGAACCTATTTAGGTACATTTAACACTGTTTTTGCGAGTTATATAAACTTAGTTCAAAATAGCACAATTAGCCCTGACCAGTATGGCTCAGCAGATAGCGCATTGATTTCTGCTCAAGGACACTTACCTGGATTATAGGTTTGATCCTAGCCCCGTTCAGGGCATTGTCGGGGAGGCAACCAATCAATGTTTCTTTCTCACATTGATGTTTCTCTCTCTTTTCCCCCTCTCCCTTTCACTCTCTCTAAAAGTCAATGAATAAATATCCTCAGGTGAGGATTAACAACAAAAATAGCACAATTAGACCCCAAATGATTTCTACATGTAAAATGCATATGTTAATTGCACTTGAGTGGTTAAAAGCTAAATTACTTACCCAGGAATCATTACAATGAGTGCCTTGCCTGTAGGACCTCAGTGGTAACCCTGAAGTTGTCCATCATTCTCCACGCTACCCTAACCAAACACTAGTCCTGTCCCCTTTCACATTTGTAGCTGTAGGAGCCACAAATCACCCCAGAAAACAACTCTTCTATTATTTCAAGCAGCGGGGGAGCTGAGATTGCCTGGATGGTTCCTCCAGGAGAGGACTTTTATATAGTTTTGACCCTTATACAATTTTGCATTGAGCTGATGGTATGAGACATGTGGAACAGGTATTCTAAGGCAGGGTCTTCCACCATGGACACTACTGATGTTTTGGCCAGGATAATTCATGGGGACCTTTCTCATGCATCATAGGATATTTAGCAGCATTCCTGGCCTCTACCCATTACTGCCAATAGTATCCCCTCCCCCAGCTGTGAAAAACAAAATACCGATTTTGCCAAATGCCCTCTGGGAGCAAAATTAGCCCCAGTTGAGAACCAAGCCTCTAAGGGGAGTGCCTTTGGATGTATGGACTTCCATGTGGTTAAATGCAGTCCTTGAAAATTGAGTGCAAACGATGCTGTTGTAATAGTCTTGTTATTATTTAACAGGAAAGAGTAAAGGGAAGCCTAGAGAATATAGGCATGCTTTTCCAGGAAGCTACAATTAACATTCTCCAAGTCTGTTCCCAGCGGCTGAGGGTTGGGAGAAGGGACCGGACAAAGGCAGTTTGGATACATGCCCCGTAAGGTCTGAGTGATGTGGGAAGGTGCTTGACTGTCAGTCATACCTGGGAACTGGCCCAAATAGGTGTGGCCATTGCAAGGGCATGAAATCTGAATATTTAAACTTCTGAACAAAGGAGTGTGCTCTCTTGGCTTCTGGTCCTCTCTCTTGGCTCATGGTCCTCGAGCTCTCTTGGGATTCCTTTTGCAGGCGGTGCATTCCCCCTACATTCACTCATGTGGCACACAGCCATGTGGACTCCACACAATGGGCTAATGGACTTTAATTAACTGATGCTGTATTGGGATCAGCTGCAACATGGAACAGACACTCTGGACACTGGCCTTGCTTTTGGCTTTACTGGAACCCCAACTGCACCTTTTCCATGGCTGGTTTAAGGGACATGAGGTTTTGGAATCCCAAAAATGTAACTCCACACAAATGGTCTTTTACCACATCTCATTCTTCCATGGGGGTTCTGAAAATGCTTATTTTAGCAGTACCCCAAGAAACCCACTTTCACTCTGGTCTGGGAAATCTGGCCCACTGCTTTCTCTGGTAATATGAGTAGTTGCTTTGGGAGGCCATCTCAGGAAGGATTAGGCGGGATTGGGAAGGGAGTCAGAGAAGGGAGGATAACAGTAAAGGGTATGTTAAGGAGTTGGTTACTGCTGTGAGTGGCAAGAGTTTAGCTTCAGTAGGGGTCTTCGGGACTGTGCAAAACACACCTAAAAGTTGCTCCATTGAAGAGCATGGAAGCTGAGGTGTTATCCTCCATCAAACCAGTATATCAACCTCCTGTCCTGATTCACCCAATCCCCAGACTTTTTCCTTTGACTCAGATCCTTTTTAGCCTCCTGATGGCAATACATTTTTTAAAATGCCTGATTAATAAAAATATTTGTTTTTAACTATCCTATCATTTGGTTGTTCAGATTCTCTACTGTAGGTAGGCAAGAAAATCATCACATTCCTCTCTAGCACTAACATTTGAGGACTCTACCTGGTGATTTGATGCTAACCCTGAGGGAACTGTGAATAAATAGAAGGAGCACAGCCTGATCCAGAGGCTTGGGGTGGGTGGAGAGGCACTCATCCTTTATCTTGCAAATTGAATACGGAAATAATTGCAGGAGAACTGGTATGACTTCCCACATTTTCAATTTTCACTAAAGGCACTTTTGTAACCATGACTTCACTTCTGAATTGGCATTGCATTGACTCTTCTGACAGCTTTAAAAGATACCGTCAAGACTGTCACATACCCTGAACAATTTAGACAGAGCCTAGGTGACAATAGAATGAACTTCAGCTAGAACGTGGTGCAGGCAGAGGGATGAATCCCCAGAAAATTAAGTCTGTGTGCTAATTCCATCTTCCTGCATCTCCTTCTCTCATAACCTACCTTAAACCTATTATTGAACCATTTATCAGTTCGGAGTATAAGAAAGGCATGTTGGGAAAATCAGATTTTAGTATATAAGAGAGAAGTAGCTGCCAGGCATCTCAGCAAATGATAAACTGGCAAGTCTCCTGTTTTCTTTTTAATGGCACTTGTTTTCTTAACATTAAAATTGTTTAAGATAATCCCTTGTGAATCATAAGATTGTATTGCTTTTTGGCAATGAAAGCTTTGATATACAACCATGGACTTGGCCATTGAAAGGTTAAAGTCAATGATGCACGGGCAGGCTAAATAGCCATCTCAGATGGTGAATAAAGAAAAATTGAATTTATTTGAAGAAAATGGGATGGTGGATGGGGATATACACAGGGAAGGGCTACACAGCACTGAGCCAAAGGGTATTAGGTCCCGAGGGCAGCAACATTCTTAGGGCCGCAGGACCAGGAAGGGTATAGAAGGAGCAACAGGAGAGCCTAGGCTGGGCTGCTTTGGCTCACTGAGAAGTTGAAGAAAAGGGAGCCTTAGAAACAGATTCAGGTGGTTAGCCCGGGACTAGCTCCCACTGCCCATAGTGCCCCTGGTTTCAAGGACCATGGCGTCCCTTAGAGAAAAGAAGGGGGAAGGAAATGGTGCTGGCATGCTCCTGAGGGGGAGCACAGGCTTGATTCTTAGTCCTGAGCATATTTATCTCTTTCTTGCAGGTGGAAGTCTTAGGGGAGGTCTCAGGGGGACATTCATCAGCCTTCCAGGTGTGCTCTTTCAGGGTTTTGGTCTCCACCGATGGGTGGCTGCCAGAGCTAGAGGTCATTAGTCAGTGTAGCTGGTCCTGAGGCAGCCACACAGTGTCACTTGTCTGAATTTGCTGCTTTTCTGGTCCTGGAGCTGAAATACAACTGAGGCCTAGATGTTATCTTTAGGGAGGAAAAGGTCAGGGGTCCTAAACTGCCTGACCAGCGATAAGAAAGATCGGGGCGGGGAGCGGGGAGGGGCAAAATGCACGACCAGTGATATGCTAGGGGAATACAGGTTACTCTGGGGGTGGGGTTCTTGTTTTCCCAGTTTTGCTCCTTGCTGGGCATCCTGGGCTTTCCGCCCTGGTGAGCTTCTGTACCCGGCCTGTCATCCTTGCTCTGCTCATGTCTGTCTAACAGCCATTGTTCTTGGTTTTCCTCCAAGGAATTCAAAGCACTTTCACTTAAGCAGTATCATCCTAGTTAGCTTTGTATAACACAGGGAAAAGTGAAGAGGGAGAATGGACATATAGGAGTATGTATTTGACCAACGGAGATATTAAAGTGCAGAAGAGAAGTGGGTTGGCCAAAGTCTGAGCACTATGATAGGCGTGTCTCAAAACTTAGGTCTGTATACATTCCTGGGGTCTGGATCGTGGCCCTGGTGGGATTTTCTCCTTAGGAAACCTGCACAAAGGAGAAATATGTCCAAGATCCGAACCGACAGCTCTCCTGGTAGTTTAAAAAATGAGCCCCTCAGCTAGATTCTAGGTTGGTGGTGTGATTCATATCCTGACCAGAGCAAACAGCAAAGATTTAACACCAACCAGCTGAGGCTTTTTTATTTTTAATATTAAGAAACAAAAAAATAATCATCCCCTTTCCTGCCAAGCAGGGCAGTGCACAGCCCAGCCCAGCCCACCTTTCTTGAAAACCCACGATCTGCTTTTCAAAGGGAAGATGAAAGCTCCAGGAATAGACAATGGTTTTGAAACACTGGCTGACTTTTGAATATTCATGACTATTCTGATGCAAATGAATAGCCTTTTTTTTTTTTTTGGGTAGAGGTGCTGTTTGAAATGTATAGGCTTATGAAATTACTTTCCTAATGCCGCAGATTCACAAGCACAACTTCCTTTGCTTATTTATAATTGTAGAAGTTTCCCAGGTGTCAGCCTTCGGCTGGAGTTTCAGCTGGTGTCTTTTCACCCAAAACTAGGGCTATGGTTTAGCCTAACCCCCTAAGAAAGCCTGGCTTTGTTTAGTTGGAACCAGGTCTGATAGGCCTCCTTGTTCTGCCAGCAGCCAAAGAGGCTTCCTTATCACACATCAGATTGTCTTTCCTTTGAGGTAACCTCAAACCAAAGCTCACTGTTCCCTGAAGAACAAAGAGAGAGTGAGAACGTTGTGTCCGAGCTTGGGAGCACTCAGATAGTTAGGAAGTCAGGACACTTGTTTGGGTTTTGCTGACTTTGCACCAGAAGGGTCTCACTGTGATGGGCCTTGGGTATGGCATGTGGCTTTGCCAGGTCAAAAGACTTTGAAGAAGACACATAGAGCTCACCGGCTGATGGAGACTTAGGGACCTCCAAAGCACAGTGAGTGTTCAGTTCCCCTTTGTGGGAGTTATGAGACTTCCTTCCCTCTGCAGGCTCGTACAGGAACTGTGGCTGCTGGTCAGGTCCAGGAGGAAGATGGGGCATGGGTGAGGTGGTTATTTCTGGAGGGAAGAAATGGGACATTGTGGAGTCAAGGTCAGTTATGGAGCTCTGCCCAAGGCCAGTGAAGAGTGCCATGGAGTTTCCTATGTCTCTCAGTAGGTGGAGTGAGCTCTGTTTCAGACAGGGCAGGGAAGCCCTCAATCTGGGCCAGTAGGGTCCCCTTGGTGGAGACAGATGCTCCCTCCTCAGGATGTGAGTCCATCTGGGCTCTGTGCCTCACCCCCAGCACCCCTCCTGAAATGTCATGAGTGGCCTCTGACTTCATTTGTTGAATCATCCTTGGAAGTATATTTCTCATCTCCCAGTCTTGCCCTCTCCAATCCAGCCCCCCATCCACAAATACTCCACAGGTCACTCCCTGTGACTTACTTATTCTTATTCATCAGGTACTATACTTACTATGTGACTGGTCTCATGCTGGGCTGAGAACATGAGGTGAATCCAAATTGGTCTCTGTCTGTTCAGTGCTTCTGGTCTGTGAATTCAAACTTATTTCCTACTTCCAACCTGTCTCTCTGTCCCATGATTATCCTCACCACCATATCTTTCCTTGGGGTGTTTTCTTTACCTAGCGTGCCCTCTTCTCCCAGCGCCAATATTGTAAAACCTAGCTCAACTTCTAAGGCATGCAAGAGTTTCTTTTGCTATTCAGCCTCCCTCGTTTGTCTTTTTCCTCCCAATTTCTGTAACATATCTATCTGTATAAAATGGCTTTACTTAGCCTAGTGACTATTTTGGGTATGTAAACTAGTCATCTTTGAGAGTTCAAGTAATATTTTACTCTTATACTGAATCTCTTCTTAACCTTTCATCCAGACCCCAGAATTCAGCACAAAACAGCACGTAACCGAATAAATATTATTGGTTGTTAGTCAGAATGGCTCTAGTGAGAACAATGTACTAGTCCTGATGGCCCTGTACCCCCAGTAGGAGTAAGGGATGGGTAAGGTGGTGGGTGGGTGAAAAGCCTATCTATACCCTAAGTTTCTGGTCAAGTAGAGAAGCTCTATTCCTGAAGTAGACTCTGAATATGATATAAGCAAAGGTCTCAGCAATTCATAACTAAAAGGTAGAAGACATATTTCTATAGAGAGTAGATCTCATTCATCTGCTTTCAGATCAAGGAAAGTTTCTACTCAACAACAAAAGAGTTGTAAGGTTCATGAAATGTGATCTTCAGTTGACTTTTGGCAAATAATCTTTCGATTTTCATTTTCCTTGTCTATACAATAGAAATGATATTACCTACCTAGTAGGGTTGTTGAGATAATGTATGTAAACCATTTAGCCCAGAAACTAAAAAAGTATAGATATTTAATTAATAATTGCTATTATACATATTGTCATTGTTTTTGTCCCATTAAAACCACATTTCCCAAAGTCTGGTAGGTGGATTGTTTGGTGATACCTAATTTAACATGGTACATTGACTTTTAAAACATTTTAAATTGTGCTAGGAAAAATAATCACATTTATGACTTTATTAATTGAATTTCTATTTTAGTTATTTATTGCTACATAACAAGTCATCCCTACACTCAGTGGCTTTAAACAACAATTATTTATTTATTTATTTATTTATTTATCTTTTAAAAAAATATATTTTATTGATTTTTTACAGAAAGGAAGGGAGAGGGACAGAGAGTTAGAAACATTGATGAAAGAGAAACATCAATCAGCTGCCTCCTGCACACCCCCTACTGGGGATGTGCCCACAACCAAGATACATGCCCTTGACTGGAATTGAACCTGGGACCCTTGAGTCCACAGGCTGACGCTCTATCCACCGAGCCAAACCAGTCAGGGCTATTTATTTATCTTTTGATTGTGATCTGGGCCGGGCTCAGCAAGTCAGATTGCTCTTCTTCACTTGCATGTCTGGCATCTGAGCAAGGATGGCTGGAACAGCTGTGACTAGCTGGGAATCTCTCTCACCTTCTAGTAATCTCTTCTTCCAGGTAGCTGGGCTTCTTCACTTGGTAGCTCAGGACTCTGAGAGCAAACTTTCCAGGAGGACAAGTCCCATTATGCAAGTGCTTATCAAGTCTCTGCTTACATTATACTTGCTAATGTCCCATTGGCCAAAGCAAGTCCTATGGCCAGGCCCAGTGTCAGTGTGGGAGGGACTGAACAAGGGCAGTGAATATTGGGAAGTGTGGTTCATTGGGGGCCACCGGTGCAGCAATCTTCCACAGTCATGGTTTACCTCACTGATGAGTTTTCCAGCTGAGACCTGGAGCAGTCTGGCAGCAGAATCCATGTTAAAACCACCAGGCAAATCTCTTCAGACAGCATGTTTCAATTATTTATTTCCAAATGTAATGACTAAAGCAACAAACATTTTATTATTTTCATTGATTTTGTGGCCATGTATTCAGGTAGGTCATAGGAAAGATGGCTTATCTGTATTTCACCATGTCTAGGGCCTTGTGGGGATGACTCATTTCTGAGAGCTGGCTGACATGGGTCATCGGGTGGTGTAGTTCTCACTGTTGGCCAAGCTCCTCAGTTTCCCCCTACCTGACTCTCTGTAGCGAGCTTCCAGGCTCCTTCACAGTGTGGTGGTCTTAGAGTAGTCATATTTCTTACATAGTTGATGGCTTTTCTTCAGGGTAGAAGCTGCTAGGCCTCTTAGAGGCTACATTTAGAACTGTCACCACTTCACCCTGCCATGCCACACTGTATGGGTCAAAGAAAGTCACAAGGCCAGTCTAGATTAAAGAAAAGGAATCATAGTCTCCCAGTATGGCCACCAGCAACTCTTTTCCTCCGTGAATGTACAGGGAGGGAAGAAATTAATGGCGGTCATATTTGGAAACTTTCTACTACAGTACACATAAGCAGACCAGAATAATTATCACTAATTTAAGGTTTTGTTGTTCTTAGTTTTTCTAATAGCCTATTTTTAGAGCAATTTTATATTCATAGCAAAATTGAGAGGAAGGTAGAGAGATTTTCCATGTAACTCTTGCCCCAAGCATGCATAGCCTCCCCCATTATCAATATCTCTCAGAAGAGGGGTACATTTGTTACACTTGATAAAATGACATTGATATGAAAAAGTCACCCAAAGTTCATAGTTTACCTTAGGATCACTGTTGTACATTCTATGGGTTGGAAAAATGAATAATGACATGTATCCATCATTATAGTATCATTGGATTTTCACTGCCCTACAGTTCCTCTGTATTCTGCTTGTTTATCCCTTTCTCTCCCAACCACTGGCAATCACTGATCTTTATACTGTCTTGATAGTTTTGTCTTATACAAAATGTCATTTCATTGGAATTAAACAGTATGCAGCCATTTCAGACTGGCTTTTGTCACTTAGTAATATCCATTTAAGTTTGATCCATATCTTTTCCTGGCTTAATAGCTCATTTCTTTTTAGCAATGAATAATATCCCATTGTCTAGATGCACCCAGTTTATTTATCCCTTCACCTACTGAAGGACATCTTGATTGCTTCCAAGTTTTGGCAGTTCTGAATAGGGCTGTTAGAACATCTGTGTGCAGGCATTTGTGTAGATGTAAGATTTCAACTCCACTGGATAAATCCTGAGGAGCACAATTGCTGGATGCAATATCAAATTTTAAATGTAGTCAATCTGGAGAAAAACATTAAGCAAATAATATTAGACTGAACCATATGAAATTTCTTATTTTGTAGTGCATGCCCAGATATTGGCAACTTTATATGGTTCTACCTGACAGTGCAGTGGTCCTAGAATATGGCAACGTTTTCCACGGTGATATGCAAAAAAGTTTGGGAAACATCTTTCAATTGAAGTATTGTATCTTCTGGTGACTTTCATGTCTTTGTTTGAGCAAAACATGGAAGATGCTGATTTGGACAGTTTGTTTTGTTGGTATTGGTGGTTGTGGTTTGGAAAAGACCTGATATGAGCTACAATATGTCAGGTGCCTATTGAACATACTTAGTTATCAAAATGTCCTTGACCCAAGGGATTGCAAACTTTCCATGTTTGCTGCAAATTAGACACCTGAGACAGCTGGCAGCCATCTTACGGGGAAGATTTTTTTGATCCTCAGTAGCAAAAGTATTTTTCTACATTATTAGGTATAGTGACAGACACTCTATCAGTTTGGTGAGGCATTAAAACAATTTTCTGGCAGGATTTGGCACAGAAATTGGAAAATGAATCGTTGGAACATTTGGCTATATGGAGTATACATCGGAGGAAATTGTTCTTTAAAACAAACTGTCCAACAATTAAAGAGATTTTTTTGTCTCAGGCTGGATTCTGACGATGAATCAGAACTTCCGAGATGCTGATGGTCTGATTTAGATACTTTACCGAATTTTATTTGTATTTAGTCTCTGCCAGAATAAAAAGAATTTCCCATCACCACTCTGGCTGTTTTGCAGCCTGGCAGTCCACTGTAATGAAAAGATTGTAACCAAACTGGGTAATGTTGCCCTGTGGATCTCCAATATAAATATTCCAATGTTGTCTGAAGATTTGGAATTGGGAAAATAATTTTAGGGCTCCTTTCTTTCATCTCAACTCTTTCTGAGTCAAATTTATAGAAAATTTTTGTTCCAAAATAGTATCCAAAAAGTTTAAATGTTCCAAATGAAGTCAGCACCAAATCCAAAAAGCAAAGCAAAACAAAACAAAACACCATTTTCCAATAGAATATCCTGAACACTTCAGAAGGTCAAGATAGATCCATGATGGCTTAAGTCACACGCCTCCCTTAAGCTCCAATAAATGTACTTGCCTCACATTCTCAGTAGCTTCTGAAGTTATTTTGGCTGCTCAGTCCTGACAGTCAAATAAAAACTTGATGATAGGAGAGTTTCATTATGTGTGTTGAACGTATTTTCTTCAGCTAACCAGCGAACAGCAAACCAGAAGGTATTCAGAGGCCCAGAACAGTAATCTCAAAGCTAATTCAAGGCCTTGCGGATGGAGGCTTGTGATCATGGCTCTAGCCTTTGTCAGAGAAACAGATGCATAGCACTTCTATGAGCATCTTTTCTACATAGGCAATCACACCTTCAAATAAGTGGGCACTGATTTCTTCTGCTCCCATCTGTGTTTATCTTAGGTTCTTTCTCTGGGGATAATGCAGAACCAGTGTTCCCCTTGCCTGACCAGCAACTCAAACACCCTTCTTTCTCCTACCACATTTCAGTAGCTCATGCAGTATCACACCTTATTACATGCTTATTACTCAGTAGTGATGGCTGAATTTTAATATCACATTACATTTCTCTTATTTGAACACCCCCAAATATCAATATGTTCATTTAAGGATCATCTTTGCAGGAATATAAATTTATAATTAAATTTTGGATCCAGGTATTCTTTTTCTATTTTTTAATTTTTAATTAAATCTTTATTGTTGAAAATATTACATATGTTCTCGGTTATTTTTAATTGTTCTCATTCTTGATACAAGTTAAATAGAGATGGCAGATTTTATAATTCTTTTGAATCATCTTAATGGTTTCAGTTTAACAACTTCTTCATTGAGAAGGATGTCTGCATATACATCTATTTATTATAACCAAAGCAAGAATATGAAGAAAAATAATATACCTCAGAAACTGCACATGACTAATGTCTTTCCAGTTAATGGCAAGTCGAATGAAAATTGCTTTGTGAACAGTGGTTTTCCATCATAGCCTTAATCACCAAATCTTGAAAACCTAGCAAAGAAAAATATCTGTAATTTCTTATTATAAACATAGAAGGTAGAGTGACCTTGCATGCTAAATTTCCAATTAAGAGATGCAAATAAATAGTCACATCATGTTTCCCAATACCAGCCATCTGTTTTCAAAGCCTGCAAGTTCTCCCCTACAAGAAACAGCTAAGCGAAAGACAGAGTCTAGAGCAGCTGTCCTCAACCTGTGGGTCGCAGCCCCTTTGGCGGACGAATGACCCTTTCACAGGGGTCGCCTAAGACCATCCTGCATATCAGATATTTACATTATGATTCATAACAGTAGCAACATTACAGTTATGGAGTAGCAACGAAAATAATTTTATGGTTGGGTCACAACATATGCAACTATATTTAAGGGGCCAGAAGGTTAAGAACCACTGGTTTAGAGCAAATTCCAGGTTTCATAGCAAGTATCAGATGAGAGACCATCCTACATATATTTTAATTGATATAATTTTCTTGCATTAAAATTATTTTACTTCTTCTAAAAAAATGGTTACAAAGAGTTTGTTCTTTAATATTCAGAAATCATAATGTAAAAAGTAAGAACATAATTTCTCTATTGCCATGCCCATCTCATAGATAACCACTTTAGATTCCTTGGCATGCATGCAGATATATATATATATTTACTGTCCATTTGTGTTTTTTATGTTAATTTATTGTTTATCTCCTTTGTTCATTTGAAAAGATAAATTGCAATTTTTCCTTATTGATTTCTAAGAGCTCTCTGTAGGTAATACTTAACTGCATTGGATTTGTAAATCAGAATGAGACTAAATGTGAGCAGTATATAAGTCTTCTGTAAATAGAAATAAGAATAAGCCCTCTACTCAGCAGCATCTTTTGTGTAGGATGCTTTATGTATGCTACTTGTCTAGAGCAATTTGCCCTCATTGTTAAAGAATGCCCCTTTCAAAGACTAAATACAGTGATTACATTTCACCAACATTTTGGCTTAGTTGTTTCAGAGCAATATGGTTTAGAGTTGGAATTTGTTCTGTAGCAGAAATTGCCTACATGTTTGTACTTTATAAAAATGCATGCTTCCCCATCAAGGAGAATAGAGCATATTCTCCATCTCTAACCTGTGGGCTAAACATGGAGACTTACTTCCAAAGAACACAGTATGGAAAGAGGACAATGATGTTTCTGGGAAACACTACCTAAGCCATGTGAAAAGGTTTGTATCAGTAGTGATGTCATGTTGATAGTGAGCATCCTTGATATGATGCGATGAGAATGGGCCTTTATTTCTCTGATCTTCCTCCCCTGAAGTAAGAAGCATGGTCTATCCATGAGAAAAAACACAAAACACACCCAAATTCTACAAAATATCTGATCAGTACTCCTCAAAACTGTCAAGGTCATCAAAAACAAGAAAACCTGAGAAACTGTCAGTTTAGAGTAGCGTAAAGATCATGAATGCTAAATGTAATGTGGTCTCCTGGATAAGATCCTGGGACAGAAAAAGGACATAGGTAAATGTGAAGGAAATATGAATAAAGTATGGCATTTGGTTAATAACACTGAATCATTATTGGCTCATTAGTTGTGATAGATGTACCATAGTATTACAGGATGCTAATAATGAAGGACTCTGGTGTAGGGTATATCGCAGTGCTCTGTACTGTCCTTGCAAATTTCCCTGAAATCTTAAACTATTCTGAAATTAAAAATTTGTTAAGAAAAAATAAATGACAAATATGTGAATTGGACCATTTACCCAATGAAGCCATAAAATTCTCATCTGACTTAGGTTGTGAATATAGCATCACCCAATACCCACCCTGAACTTCCTTAGGTTAAGAGAAGCCACAACACAACAAAATCTAACTTGGAGTGATTGTCCAAGGAGGCTGAGCTTAGCAGCCTTTAGAGCTGTATAACCAGACCAGCAAAAATACTGAGCTGGTTGAGACCGTAGAGATGACTCCATTGAGCCATTCCATTCCACGATGAAGAAACTGAGATCCACAGAGAACAAGGTATTTACCGTAGGTCCTGCAAATACTGAACTGGAAGCCATATCTGTTTCCTAATTCATTATTCATTCTCTTTCTTCTGCTTCTTCCTTAACTTTCCTGCTTAACACAAAAGCCCCTCCAGTTATTGCCATCTTTTTGTTTGCCTTGTCAAAGATCTATGGGAGTGCCATATATCCTAAGCATTGTATGAAAGAGCGGAACACATGAAATCTGGGATCAAATTGAGTTGGGTCTGAATCCCAGTTCTTTATTGTCTCAGGACCTCAGTTTTCCCTAGCTGCAAAATGGCTCCAATAATACCTGTCTCTCAGGATTAATAAAATCCTGTACGTAAAACCTAGTACCGATTCCAGCCATTGTTAGCTCTCAATAATTGACAGTTTCTTGGCAGAAGAATATGCCTTTGTGTATACTAATGGCAGTAGCCAGGATGCCATGGGCACTTAAATAGCACATATGAAGTGGTAATAATTATATTTATAGAAGCTATTCTTGACCAGGGCTCTTCCATAAAGCCAGCCATTTCTGTAGGCCTTCCTTCTTACCAAGTTGTTCTCCATCAGAGTCAAGGCTAGCAACTGGAGAGAGATTGTACTTTTACAAGGCCAATTAGCTCAGGGGATTCAAGAGACTACTGCCTCCTGCAGGGGCCTGGGAGACACAGCCTGAATGCATCATTATTAGAAGAAATTTTATAAAATGCAGACTGGGTGGAATGGAATTTAGAGCCTTGAAATGTTTAGCTCTAAATGTTATATTTGGATAAAAGTGTCCCTTTTCCCCCAAAACTGATAAAAACTGGGATTTGTATTTCAGATGGTGTTTAATAAATATGTTCTGTCTTTCATTTGCATTTTAATACATATTTTAAATACTTATTAATTATATAACCTGCTTATGTTAATGCAGCACCAATGTCACTAATTGGCATGAGCCCTCTTTTGTTTGAGTGTGTATATAAGGTGCCACTGACCAGCCAGTTGCAGCTCCTTTGTTCGTAATAAAGCATGTCCCACCTAAAAAAAAATAAATAATAAAAATAAATAAATAAATAAATAAATAAATAAATTTAGAGAGAGAAAAAAAATTAATTGTTGTTCTATTTACTTATGCATTTATTGGTTGATTCTTGTTTGTGCCCTGACCAGAGACCTAACTCACATCCTTGGCTCATCTGGATGATGCTTTACCCAACTGAGCTATCTGGCCAGGGCTCATTTGCATTTTAAAGCAAAAAGTAGATCATGCAGTCTGTGAGTGCTCTTGGCCTTCCTTTGATAGCTCACCTTCACCTATCACAGAGGCAGGCAAAAAAAAAAAATGTGGAAAGACAAATCATTCTCTCATTCCCCTATTATCTGTGAGCATGAGTGGGGGTTAGAGGGTCGGAGGTTAATGGAGAGATGAGGACACATTTGTAATACCTTAACTAATAAATTAAAGATTAAAAAAAAAGAAAAGAAAAATAAACATCCTATCCCCAATGCCAAAAAAAAAAAAAAGAGAAAGACAAATCATTATTGGAAAGCTAGTCAAAGTTTAAAATATATTTTTTAAAGTAATGAATTAGCAGCCTTCATTGTGGGGTTCTTAGGAAAGTAGAACCATTTTCTCTTAGTTTGGATTTCTTCTAAAGCATCTTACCACCAAGGGCACTTGGGCGAAAGTAGCTTATTTGGGAGGTGATTCCGAGAGCAGAACCAAGGCAGTAGGGAAAGTGAAAAAGACTAATAAAATGTGAATAAGTGGGTTATGGTCTGTAGGTCTTTCTCTAGGGACCCTCAAGAAAGAGTGTCAAACCATGTTAAACGTGCTCAGAATCTTCCCACCAGAGAACAGGGAGGTGGGAACATTTGATCACTGACCTCTCCACTGTTGAAGATTGCCTCTGGGGGCATCAACTCTATGTACTTTTGCATTGGGCTCTATGGCTTTCAGTCTCCAAAAAGGCAGACCAGCGAGATACAGTGTAAAGTATACTTGATGTGGGTCTCAGGTTGTGGGCATGGAATGTCCACCACAGTTGCCCTGAAATCAGATGGACTGAGGGGCTGTAGCATAGTGTATTACAGCATCTACCACTATGGTACATTCTAGAACTATGCTATCTAATACAATAAGCACTAGCCATATGTAAATATAAATTAAAAATTCAGATTATCAGTCACACTAGCCACATTTCAAGTGCTTAATAACCACATATGCCCAGTGGCTATTATATTGGACAGAGTAGATATAGAACATTTCCATAATTGCAGGAAGTTGTATTGAGCTATTCTAGAAAGTAGCTTCCTGGAGGGTCTCTTTAGTTCTGTAGGCCCTGACAAACTTATATGGACTTAATATCTATCAGTCAGGGTAGACTAGGTTTTGCTATAGTAACAAAAACAAAATACAAAAAAACAAGTCTTCATGGCTTCAAACAGCAAAGGTTTATTTCTCACTCATACTACACATCCAACATAGGATCCAGGTTGAGAGAAAACCTACTGTTGGAAAACTGTCGATAGCCAGGGTGGAGGAAAAGAGAGCTCTGAGAGTCTCATACCAACAATTGAAGCCCCAGACCAGAAATGATATTCATGAGCAGGTCTGTTGACATGATTGTGTATTCATTTACGGGCTTATGCATTTATTCAATAGGTATTTGCATACCTGCTGGGCAGGTTAGTGAACCTGTGGATATAGAGTTGAGCAAGCAGGCAAGATTCCTCCCCATATGAAGCTTACTTACTGTTTGCTGGTAAATGACCATTGAAAGAGCAATTGCAGTGAAGGGGAATGAGTACTGTGATAAGGGAAGAACAAGATGTTTCAGCATCAGCAAAGCAAGCAGTTTTCATGCATACCAATGAGTTAACTAGAACTGAGTATTTGTCCCAGCTGAGGAGTCCAGAACAAGCACTGGAATAGGAAAGTAAGGACTTCTGTTTATTCCTCCCTCCCCCTCCATCTGCACCTTTGCCCCCTTCCCGAATGAAGCCCAAAGTAGGTGTTTAGTTAACCCTTGTCAAGGAATAACCTTGACTCCATGTACCTTGGGCAGGTGCCTGGAGGTTGTATGGGAATGTGCCTGTGTGGACACACTGGCTCATGCTTGCAGAATTCACCATGACACTCAGCACTGTGTTCCCAGCACAGAGCCTGAGTTGGGCAACAGGTGTGGGAGCTAGCAGGCCCTTCTTGATTTTTCCCCGAGAAGGTCAAATAAGATCAACTAAGAGCTCAGGGCCACCCAAATGAGTGTTCATAGCGTTGAGGCTGGGAGAAGCAGGGAGCTGTGGCCAGAGGTGCTGCCTGGGCCTCTTGCCCTCTCCCAGGTTCTCTGTGGTCTTGGCACCATGTCCTTAAATTCTGACCTGCCTTCTCCAGATTTGGACGTGTGGCTAAATGTGACAGTTCAGTTCCTGTCATTTGGTTTAGGGGATGGCTATAAAGTGCAAGTTTATGCAATTCTATTTTTTGATGATATTTTTTTATTCTTTATTTTTTCCTCATTTAAATCCATTTATTCAAAATAGACATGCTAGGAGATAGCATATTAGTTAAATGCATGGACTTTGGGGGCAACCTTTCTGGGTTTGTGTCTCAGCTTCCTCATCTATAAAATGAGGACAATAAGTATATCTATTTCAAATGGTTGTTGTGAGGATTGCATTGATGAATAAATGAAAGGTGTTTAGAAAGGTGCCAGGCAATAGGAAGCACTCAAGTTGTTCTGTTATGATCATCAGTGTTGTTGTTGTTGTTGTTATTATTATTATTATTATTATGACTAAGCAGTTGATGTGCTAGGCAGCACACTTTTTTTGTATTAAGGCTGGAGAGATATAAAGACGGTCAAGCAGCTGTGTAGTATGAAAGTTAAAGTAACAAGCTCTGTGGTCTGGCTTTAAGTCTGGACTCTGCCACATGCTGGCTCGGCGACTTCAGGTAAGTTACGAAGCTGTCTAGGCTTCATCTATAGAATGCGGATGACTTCCACCATTGTTTGTAGGGATTGGCTGAGATAATGCGTGCACTTCAGTGGTTAACACCTGTGAACACTCAGTATGATCTGGCTGTGGAAGTAATGATAGGGGGAGAAGAAACTTAATGGATGGTAGATGAGAGAAAGCACATCTACCATGTACTTGAGAATTGCTGGGAAGTGGTAGAAACCAAGGGTCCCAGTAAGGAAGCAGTGATCTTAGAAGGTTTCCTGTAGGAGGCATCATGGAACCTGGGCCTTGAAAAATGGGTAAGGGTTGACCAGACAGGGAAGGAGGGAAGAAGCATTTCACACAGAAGAAGAGGCAGGCCTGAACAACAAGCTATCTTATCTTCTTGGATAGACAATGGGGAGCCATTGGAGGATTTTGATTTGGAGAGTTACCTGGACACTGGGATCAAAGAAGGAAGTGGGAAGATACCTGCCCAGAGCAGTGGGGCCAACTGAGATGTATGTCCAGTAAAGGAGATTAAAAAAAAATACAGTCATATTTAGAACACTTACTATTTGCCTGGCTCTGTTCTAAGCACTTGGTCTTATTTATTTTAATCTTTATAGCCGTCCCATTGAATGGTTAGTCTTGTTATGCACAAGTTATAGATGGCACTTGGGTAAGGTGACTAGATGTCCCGCTTTTGGCAGGGCAGTCCCGATTTTTAACAATTTGTCCCGCGTCCCATGGCATTTTTTAAAAATCCTGATTTTTGGAAAGAGACATATGTACTACTCTTTGTAATATTTTAAGTAAAAAAGAAAAAAGCACCCTCCCGGTCAATGGTGTCCCGCTTTACCAATGTTAAAATCTGGTCACCTTACACTTGGGTTAAGTTACTTGCCCAAGATGACACAGGTCCAGGATTCAAACCCAAACAACTGGTTCTGAGCCAGTGCTGTATAGCTGGACTTTTTGAGATGCTTGTGCTTTTGTTGGCATCAGGATAGGAGAGAGAGAAACAGAATATATGGAACTTTAAGAAATGTTGCTGCTCCAAGGAGGAATACTTCAAGGAGTGATTTAAAGCATAGCAGGGTGTTTGTCTAGTGAGAGGTAAACCCTTGTTCTCTGAAACCTGAGAGAAAGGAACTATGAGTAGAAGAGGTCAGGGTGAGATGAGAACAGTTGAAGGATCTCCTGGGAAACAGCTTAGATGTTCTCACTCATGGAAGAGTTGAAAAGAAGGTGGCATAGTGGTGCTACTTGTTAGGGGCTTATAAAGCAGAAGTGGGTTTTTGAAGGCATCCCTCCATGACCACATAGTCTAACAAAGGTTTTGTTGTACCAGGCCAGGTACTCTCTGGGAAGACAGTGTAGCTGAAATTGATCTGGCTGAATTCTAGTCCAAGCTCTGCCAATCTTAGCTGTGTGACACTGGGCATGTCACTTAACCTTTCTGTGTATTGGTTTTCTCGTCTGAAAAAATTGGTTTACCTACTGCATAGGGGTGTTTGAGGACTGGACTTGTTAGTTTATGGAGAGCGTTTAGGGTTTAGGATAGTCAGTACTAAGCAAGTATTAGCTAGTCTAATTGTTATTATATTTTCCTGCAACTTCAGTAACCCTAACAGCCCAGGATGGAGCAAGAGAATGATCTAGGCCTTTCAGGACAAGCCCCATAGCCCAGTGGCTGGAGTACAGGGATGTTCATGATGCTTCAGGTTGGAGATGTATAAAGAATGAATCTACCTTTGGTCAAACGACTTCCTCGTTTTTCTAGTTTTCCAGAATCACCATGGAAGGCTTTGTATTCACATTCCTGCCATGAGAACAAATGTGTTCAATAGAGTGCTTACTAATAAGATACCATGCCCAGGGGAAGCATGGAAACTTACAAAAACTACCAGAGGCACTAACAAAGGAACTTGGTTGTTCTGTGCTTCAAACCACAGATGCTACCATTCCCTCATCAAGGTTTCAGTTGGTTTAAAAGCCTTCCCCCCAAATTTCCCATTTCAGGCCAGACATTCTGTCACATGAAGTCTTACCCTTCTCTGTTTCTATCCCCCTAACCCAGTGACATTAGAGTTTGTGATCACCACCAAAACGGAAGATGTTGAGATAGTAACTTACCAACTCCAGCCCACGGTTAAGCCTCCTGTGATAAAGTGAAATCATAATCATTCCATTGTAATTTGAGAGCATGCTGTGTTGCATTTTTACCAGGTAGGATGTAACACACTGGATTGATAATAATTCCCTGTATCATCAATGTTTCTGACTCAATCAGTCAGCATCTCAGAGGTACCATCTCTTGATGATGGTGGCCACATTCAAGGCCTCTGTCCCTATTGGCCTGGGTCATTGGACTTGGTAAAGTTCAGGGAGATGGAGAAGACATCCCTTCAGTGCTCATCCCCACACCCCCATGCTCATCCCACACCCCCATGGCTCCACAGGCTTATTCCACTCATCAAAGATTATTTGGTTTTACTACAGATCTCTCTTTTAAACACACATACTTTTTCAGAGAATTCTCGCCAGTTCTTACATCACCCAGCTGAGTCAGAACCTCCAGGGGCTGTCTGAATACCTGGAGTGGGGGCAGAGGAGTGGAAGGAGAGCAGAGGGCATAGGGAGGCTCCCAGAATCATCTCACCTAATTTGCAAACTTATCCAAGACCTTGTGCCCCCCCCACTTCCACCCCATGCTAAAAGCTACTGAAATACAATCGCCTGGAGAACTTCATGGAGAGGCTGAAAAATATGTGCTAAAATGAAGAAGCGAGCATTTTAGATTCTTTAAAAATCTGTTACTCAGAAATACAGCTGCAAACCAAGGAACCATAGGCTTGACAGCCACCATCGTAAGCTAGGTTAGCCAGGACAGGGTTCTTCCCTATGGTTGTAGAGGAAGCATCGTTCTGCTGACACTTGATTTCAGGATTCTAGCCTCCAGAACTGTGAGACAATAAATTTATGTTGTTTTATCCTCACCCCCAAATCAATTACTTAGAAGACCATCATTTATTTAATAAGCACTTACACCAGACCACATACATCTCAGAATAGTTAAAATAATCTTTGAGGGGTGAGACCCAAGTATTAATATTTTTTGGAAGCTCTCCAGGTGCTTCCCTGGTGTGGCTGACATACATGGTGCTTGTCATATGCCTTATGCATATTTATACATCTAATCGTTGCTACTACTATGGTATAGAGGTGCAGACATTGTTCCCATTGTACAGATGAAGAGAGAGAGAGGCATAGCAGAGTCCCATGCTTTGTCTAAGATCATACAGCTGGTAATTTCCAGGGTGTGGATTTGAAACCAGACCATCTGGCTCCAAAGACCATGATCTTAAGACAACAGGTTCATTTTCTCTCATAACATGGGAAACACAAGTTCTTGGCCAAGCCCCCACTGTAAAGTTCCCATGGAACAGGGATGGAGACTATATCTGCTTTCTGGGGAGCTGAGTAAAAGATCTTCCCAAGCAATGCTACCTTTACCATGGTATAATTAGTGATTTTTAACAATTTCTACCAGACTTTCCCGTTTCTCCCACAGACTTGCCTAAGGGTAAAATTTCAGCCCTTTCTTCCTCATATTTCCCAAAAGGTCAAGAGCTAGACTCGAGCCAGAATTAACTGGCCAGTGGGTGAAGCTTGTCATATGGGTCTTCTCTTTGTGATTAAGGTCTAGCCCATCAAGTTGAATTCTTACTAACAAGTGTTAGTGTGGAAGACTTATCATGTGCTTATCTAAAATTAGTCTGAGCTTTACTGGATGGGCTGAAAGGCTGAGGGATTGGAAGGCACACTGGGTCTGGTGCCGGTTCCTACCCCAACCCAGCCCAGGGACCCTACGCCAGTGACTTCACTTCCCTCTGAGCCTCTTCCCTAAAATGAAGAGTTGGATTCCACTTGAGGTAACATTTCAGTTCAGCCAAGAGACATGTTTTATTGGGCCCTCATAGTGCTTTCGATTTAATTGCCAACATTTAATAATTGGAATCATTTGCATACAAGTCTAGATTTCCAGCTTTTCTGGAAGAATCAGAAGCAACATTCTTGCCACCCGGGGTCCTACCCATGAGCTGGAATTTAGAGATAGCACTCTTAATGGGGCACTCGCTCCCCAAGTTTCCTCATTCCCCACCTGGCCAGTGTCTCTATTTATTTACCTTCCAGCCCCTGCAGGAACTGGAAACCAGATCATCTCCAAAGTCTCTTCCAGAAGTTGAGATTTCTTTACTCACAAGATCCTGAATCCTGTGAGGCAGGGATGAAATCTTAGAGACTCAAGCTCAGCCAATATTTTCACACCAAGATAGGGACAAAGTAACACTAATAAACGTTAATGTTCTCTGTTAGATGCTTGCCTGTGTTTCAACAATTTACAATGTTTGGCCTACACCCTGTGCATTTTTATATTCTGGCTCACTGTTTGAAGTCATAAATAGGGACAAAACAAAAGCCATAAAAGGTTATGAAGAAATTGCAGGGTCTAGAAGAGGGAGGACACCAGGATAATGTGTTCTCAGGACAAACTGAGGTGACAGTGGAACTACCTGTTCCTCAAAACCAGATAATCTGAAATAAATTCTAGGGAAATATGTCAGGTGGGTGCTGAGGCGAATGTTGTTTATACACAGACCACATTCAACAAAACTCTCTTCTCTAGTGGAATGTGAAGCTTAGAGGGAGTTTATTTAGGAACTTGCAGATGACCATATAGGCACTTGAAATCGCACATCAATTTAACTATTGTTGACTCTTAGAGCTCTTCACATGGGACACTAATGAAAGTACAACTGGAAGCTTCTAGTAAGTGATTTTAAGCCCCTCTAACCACTCAAACATTCTTTTATGCACTTCCTTTATTTTTTATTGAAGTATTTAGAAAATAAAAGTAATGTGTACAAATATCAAAGAGAGTAGAAAGATATGAAATGAGAAGTATATGTCTCTTCTCTCTTATTTTTTATGGTAGTAAAATATATGTAACGTAACATTAACCATCTCGATCGCTTTTAAGTGTACAGTTCTTCAATAGTGTTAAGTATATTTACATTGCTATGTTTTTCCCTTGCCTTAGCTTCAATATTAACCACAGTTAGATTTTTCTACATCCTTTCAGAAAATTATATGTATATTCTTTATTAATTATTAAAATTTGTTTTTCCGTATTTTCCAAAGTTTCTGCATCATCATAGACGAGTCTTGCATGTTCTTTTTAGTGGCTGCAGAACATTACATTTTTATGGCTAGACTACAATTTACTTAAACAATTTTTTTAATGGATGCTTAGGTTCTCTTGAGATTTTGGCTATTAACAAAAGGAAAATAAATCCTATAAGGAGCATAAATGGTGCATGTATCTTTGTCTTTGGCATACATTTAAGAATATCTTCTTGGTATCTCTGGTTGGTGTGGCTCAGTTGGTTGGAGCATCATCCCCTCCACCAAAAAGGTGGCAGGTTTGATCCCTGGTCAGCACCGGTGGGGGAGGCAACTGACCAATGTTTCTTTCTCACACTAATGTTTTTCTCTCCCTCCCTTCCTCTTTAAAATCAATCAAAAATATTTTAAAAACATTAATAAAAAAGAATATCTTATGGGTAAATTCTCAGCAGCCTATAAGCTGACATATTACTTTCGTTGACACTTTTCTATCTGAAAATATATATAGTTTGAATACTAAGAATTTTTAGATTGACAGAGTACTTATCATAAACTATAATGGCATTGAAAATAAATTGCTGCAGTAACCCAGGCTCTGCAATTAAATTATCTTAATTCAAATTGAAGCCCTGCCAGACTATGAGACCTTGCCTCAATTTCCTCATCTGGAAAATGGGATTAATGACAGTACTTGCCTCTGAGGGCTGCTGGGAGAACTAAGTGAACAGAATCTGCCACATATTAAGCATTACATACATTATTTATTGATTTAATTCTCTTCTCTTAATCATAAAATTCGAACCTGACATTTTAAGTGTAATAGCCTTCAAGATATATTCAATTTCAATATTTTAAGTTTCTAACATTTTATTCTACGACTCAATTGTCAAAGTATCAGTAAAATATACAAAACTCATCAGCATAGAAAAACTATACTATGAAAAGCCTCACACATATCCCGTCAATTCTTATTTTCCTCCATTTCCTTAGGAATACTTTGGATTTCCCTTTCTTTTCCCTTACATATGGCATGGAAATTGCACTTACTTTTTCCTGAACATACTCTGGGTCAAATGAAGCCAGAACCCAGGACAGCTTTTTTTTATTTTATTTTATTGATTTTTTACAGAGAGGAAAGGAGACGGATAGTTAGAAACATCAATGAGAGAGAAACATCGATCAGCTGCCTCCTGCACGCCCACCACTGGGGATGTGCCCGCAACCCAGGTACATGCCCTTGATCGGAATCAAACCTGGGACCTTTCAGTCCGCAGGCCGACACTCTATCCACTGAGCCAAACCGGTTAGTGCCCAGGACAGCCTTTTGAGAGAACAGTTTTTGCACACTCTAACATCTAAAAGTTTGTCCTGTACATTCCCCCATAGTCTTAACTTTGCTTTATTGGGTTACCTTAAATGACCCATTTTCTTAGTAAATGAAGCAGAGTCAGAAGAATCCCTATACCATCTTCTCCCCCAGTTGCCCTGACTTGGATGGGTGGAAGAAGAGGGGGGCAGTTTCACCAACAGCCCACCTCCCTGGGGAGCTCCCTGCCTGCTTGAATTCCAGAAATCTTAACCTGTGCCATAGAGCCCAAATTATCCACTCTGTTTAAGACAAGTTCTTCCTCTAGTTAGCCTTGCAGAAACCTCCACTTATTACTCCTCATTGCTCTGATTAATGATTTTCCCCCCGATACTGATAAAGGATGGTTCAAATGAAAGCAACAAAAACAGTGGCCAGGAGATGTTGTTGGCATGAGAAATGATGGGGTTGCAGGTTCAGGTGGAATCTGTCCAATGCAGAGACTGTAGCAGCTCTTGAATGAAACCTCATCCTGGATACTTACCACAGTGAAAATAGTCAAAAGACCCCTTAGCTCCTGCTACTGTTTTGCAGCCACAAGAGGTCCCTCTGCCCTAGGTTGTCAGGTGATAGGAAAAGAAGCAGTCACTATGAAGGTGGAAGCTGGAAGGGATTCTGTAGACCCCCATCTTGGAGCCCGAGATGCAAGTTGATTTTCTGTCAGTAGTTACAGTTGGAAAGTGATTTTGTTGTTTGTTGTTTTTGCAATGCCTTCTGCTGGTTCCTGAAAAGATGTGTGGTCTTGGATGCTTTGAACTGCTCACACTCAAGAATGGCCTCAACTCCAGGCAATGCTGGGTCTTGAGAGCATGCTAATATTAGGAAAATGTCCCTTTGGTAGATTCACCTTGAAAGCTGACAGAGAACCTAAATATTTATTGAGCACCTACTATGTGCCAGGCTCTGTTCCAGAAAACCAGTGAACAGAATAGAGAAAAAAAAACTCTGCCTTCCAGAAGCTTAAATACTAGTGAACGCATTTATAAACAGATAAGCATCCAATATAATTGTAATGGCAAGGTCTATAAAAAAATAAAGTCAAGAGTAATAACAGCAAGAAAGTAAACTAAAAGGCATCATATTGAAAAGAAGTAAATAAAACTATTTCTATTTGCACATGACATAATCTTGTATATAGAAAATCCTAAAGAATCTACTAAAATGTGATAAGAACTAATAAAGGAGTTTAGCAAGGTTACACAATACAATATACAAAAGAATAAGTTGTATTTCCACACAAGTGCATACAACAGTCTGAAAAAGAAATTAAGAAAATAGTTCCATTTATAATAGCATTAAATAGAATAAAATGCTTAGGAATAAATTTTAACAAAAAAGAATTGTAAAACATATATTCCAAAAACTATAAAACATCGTTGAAAGAAATTAAAGACGGTTTCAATAAATGGAAAGACATCCCTATGTTCATGAATTGAAAGGTTTACTTTTGTTGAGATGGCAATACTCCCAAAATTGATTTACAGACTCAGTTCAATCCCTAGCAAAATCCCAATTGGCTCCTATTAGAAATTTTCAAACTAATCCCAAAATTCATATGCAATTGCAAGGGCCCTGGATTGTCAAGATAATCTTGAAAAAGAAGAAAGTTGTAGGACTCACTTTCCAATTTCAAAACTTACTGTAAAATAACAGTAACCAAGACAGTGTGGTACTGGCATACAATAAACTTTCAAGTCAACTGGACAGATATATGCAAGAAAATGAATTTGAATATTTACCTCCCACCATATTTTAAAATTTAATTCAAAATAGATCAAAGACTTAAATGTAAAGCCAAAATTATAAAATGCTTTGAAGAAAACATTAAATCTTTTTGACCTGGGATTTAGCAATGGGTTCTTAGATATGACATCAAGCGTATACACACACACACACACTCACACACTCACACATATACACAGCACAAAATAAAAATAAAACAAACACTACTTCATTAAAATAAAAAATTGGAGGGCTTTGAAGGACACCATTAAGAAAGCAAAAAGACATCTATAAAGTGGAAGAAAATATTTTAAAATTATATGTCTGATGAGGGACTTATATCTAAAATATATAAAGAACTTTTACAGCTGAATAATGTGAAGGCAAATAACCCAATTAAAAACGGGCAAAGAATGAGTATATATTTCTCCAAAATATTTATATAAGTGAAAAGTATCATTAACTATCAGGGAAATATAAATCACTACTACAAAAATATACCCCTTCACACCTATCAGGGTAGCCATAATAAAAATGTCAGATAAAGGTGTGACAAAATTGGCAGCTTTGCATATTATGAGTAGGAGTATAAAATGGTGCAGCTACTTTGGAAAACAGTTTGGGAGGTCCTCAAATGATTAAACATAGTGTTGGCTATTTGATTTATCAGTTTTGCTCCAAAATGTATACACAAGAGGAATGAAAACATGTACACACAAAAACTTACACATGAATGTTCATAGCAGTATTACTCATAATAGTCAAATCATGGAAGCAACCCAATGTTTATCAATTGATAATTGGATAAATAAAATATAAAATATCTATAGAGTATAATCTTCATTCAGGTATAAAAAAAAGAATGAAGTATTGATGCATGCTGCAACATGGAGGAGCCTTGAAAACATTATGCTAAGTGAATGAAGTAACAAAAGACCACATATTATATGATTTCATTTATATAAAATGTCCAGAATGAGGAATTATATAGAGACATAAAATAGATTGGTAGTGGCTTAGGACTGGGCTTAGAGCTGGAGGGGATGGGAGGATTTGAGAGTGATCGCTAAAAGGAACAGGGTTTCCTTTTGAGGTCATGAAAATGTCCTATAATTGATTGTGGTGATAATTGCACAATTCTGTATATATTAAAAAACCCCATGGAATTATGCATTTTAAATTGTGATGCTGTTACAAAGAGAGAGAAAGAAAAGAAAGGAAAGGCTGAGAGGAGGCAAGAAGGAAGGAAGGGAAGGAGGTAGAGAAGGAGGGAAGGTTAGAGGAAAATGCCAGCATCAAATTTTGCAGGAAGTGCTGGCAGCTTGGAGAAAAACAAAAGAGAGAAAATGGAGAAGACAGGGCTACTTTATAGGGGAGGAGTGCATCCTGAAGGCCTCTCTAATAGAGTGACATTCATTTAAACTGAGACCTTCAGGGAGGGAAGGCGTGAACCATTTGGGTGTCTGGAGAGAGAAAGTCAGGGCAGCGGAAGCAGCAGGAACAAAGTCCCCAAGGCAGGCGTCTGCTCCACGCATAAAGGGCAGCAGGGAGGCCCGAGTCAGGGAAGCAGAGTGAATGAGAGGGAAGGGAGTCAAGGGACACGTCTAAGGAGCAGGCAGGGGCCAAGTCCTGTAAGGCCTTGGAAACCACTGTGGTGAGGACTTTGGATTTTTACTGAGTGAAATGAAGAGTTGTTCTGAACAGATGACACACTCTGAATTCCATTTTAAAGAGATCATTTTAGCTGCTGTGTGATGAACGTACTGTAGGGTTGTAGTGCAAAGGAAGAGGCAAGGTCAGGGAAGATGCCTTTGATGCAGTCCAAGTGGGATGCCTTTGCCTCCTCACCACAGTGTGCTTTAGTTTCTCTCTCACAGTTACAGGCACTGGACCCACAGTGTGAAAACTGCACAGACCAATTTAAGCAAAATTGCCTGGGAAAGTGTGGACAACCACCCAGAGTGCTAAAGCTGCTTGCTTTGAATTTCACTTTCCAGATCCACATGATAGTAATTGTGTAAGTATGTGTTTGATGTCTGTCTCATTAGACTGGAAACTTCATGGAGGTCAGAGCCATGTTCATTGTGTTCTCTGCTATATCCCTGGTATCTAGAACAAGGTCCGATGCAAAGTAGGTCCTCAAGCTGAATTAATGAATGAGCAGTTGTCTTCAATCATCTTGAGGGTTTTATAGGTGGTAAAAACATTAGGTGACCACCTAACATCTGTGCTTTCCCCTACATTTCCCAGCTTCCCTTGCAATTACTTGTGGCCATATGACGATTGCTGGCCAGTGAAAAGTGAGCAGAAATAACATGTACCAAGGCAGTTAATAGCTGGAATGTATTTTCCATCACTCTATTCTTGGGCTGAAATGCTCTTTAAGAGCCATAGGTTCCAGATGGAATATGACCATCTGGTCTATGTAAGGCTTTAACTGTGCTGAGTTAAGCCAACAAGATTTATCTTCTGCATCAGTAAGTATTATTGCTCTAACCTATTATGTTTCCCCCCCCATTTTCCACAAGTATGTACAGAGCTTCACCACACACACCACAGTGTTAGATTATTTTGTATAATTACAGTTGGGAATTGACCATTTGCCTCTCAAGTTTAATTTTCCTTGCATGTCTCCTTACAGAGTGGGACAGGTTATGCTTTTTCAAATATTCCTGTTGCCATTGGGATCATTGATAGAAGGAGAGTGGCTCATTTCATCATTTCTGGAAGGTGCTAAGAGTAGTTGGACCAAATACCCCCTGATAATAATGGAGCCAGTCTAGTCAAGTTCTAACAAATGGGGCTGGACCTTCTCCCATATTTTTTCCAAAAATTGGAAGCCAAAATGTGAAATCTTCATTCAGCTGGGAAAAGGGTTTGGCAGCTGCTTGGAAGAGATGAGCACTGACTGAGCTTCATTTTCAATGTCCTGGCTTGATTTGTTCATCGCTTCATTCTGCCCATTCCACTCCATTCTCAGTTTCTTGCTAGCCAGAAAATAGTCTGTGAGTTCAAGAAGTATAATGGGGAGAAAGATGGTTATGATAATCAAGACCATTTTTATTTCTAACACTAAGCCAGCAAACCTACTACCTTTACCTATTATAGCCTGAATAAAAGAATGCACTTTGAAGATCAGTAAAAAATAGCTTTCTTTAGTAGGAAAATGACTACCCAGGCAGGACAGAATTCAGCCCCTGAGAGCATCTATAGTTTGACGTTAATCTTAGCATCTACTATTTACTTTGTACTGACTCAAATATTGTGTAAGGTTTTTAAATAATAACAGTACCTAACATTTTTGAAAACTTGTGTGCCTTCCCCTCCCCACAAAGCAAGTCTCCCAATTAGTTCCTAAGGGGCAAGTGGTTGCTGGGCCACTTGAACATGGAAGTAGTGCTGGCTGCCCAAGGACTATCACTGGGGCACAGACGGTAACCCCACGCTGCAGAAGCACTTCATACATTGCAGTGGGCTGCTATTTCCTCTCATCCTTGGGGATACTCTGAGCCTTAGAGGGGCCCATGCAAGTGAGATGCCTGAAGCTTATGCTTCATTAGCTTCAAGGTAAATTCACCATCACCCTCAACACATGTCATAATCCTCTCATGGTCCAGAGACTTAGATTTTATTAAGACCATTTCTCAAGTTAGAAAACTGAGGACCATGGAGGAAAATACCTTTGCCCAAGTCTTACAGAGAGCCAGTTTGTGGGAGAGCCATGCACCTCACCAGTTCTGCCCCTCACATTAGGGTTCACAGCTAATAGTTCCATTGCTTTCATTTTTCCAGCTGGGAGAGGACATGGGTCAGCAGAGGAAAAGCTTAGGCAAAGGAGGCCATGGAGAACCTAATAGCCTTCCTTCTTTCCTGATGTTCCCTGGATGGAAGAGTGTCTAGCTTTCTCCATAGGCATATTTATTTTCCCTTTATGAATTTTCTCCTTTTGGTAAGGTCCTTGGTACAAAGTTTACTTCTTCTGCTCATATAAAATTGTTGGGGAGATGTGCTTCCATCTTAAGCCCTATAATCATACATGCTTCTGGGGCCCCACCTGAGTCCTGGGCCTATTGTCTACTCCCATTATCCCCCCAATATAGGCTTAGGTCTCCACACCTCTATATTCTGTCATAATCTCACTCATTCATTCTACAGATATTTGTTGTCAATTTTGTGCCTGACACGCCTGGGGACGCTGTGAGTGTCCTTCAATATGGAAACATTTCATAGGGAATGCAGAATAGCACCCCTCTGTGATGATGGCCAGTGTTGTGTCAGCTTGACCATAGTCAAGCCATAGTCCCAGTGTTGAATCAAACACTGATCTAGGTATTGCTATGAAGATATTTGGTAGATTAAGGCCCATAATTAGATGTTTTAAGTAGAGAGGATATCCTCAATAATCTGGGTGAATGTACAAGCAGAACTGTAGGAGAAATTTCACCTGGGAATTGTAGCTGCAGCTCATGCCAGCCCCTCCTACAGTCTGCCCTGCAAATTTCACACTTGCCTAGCCAGCTCTCACAATTGCCTAAGCCAGTTCCTTGCAATAAGTCTTTTAATATCTGTCTCCTATTGGTTTTAATTCTCTGGTTAACTCTGACTGATACACACTGGTATATACCTATTAAGTACTCTGTTTCAATCATATTCATTTTTGTCAGCTTACAGAGATAGACAAGATTAAAGTCAGGATTAGCAAAGCAATTTGGTGGGCCTCATTGCTGATCCCACCCATAGTAAAATTTGAGCTGAGGGTTGCCATTTTAGGTGACTTCAAAGTTTCTGGGGATGTGTAGAAAATGGGAATGGAGCTCAAAATGTGAAAATCAGATGCCACTGCATGGAGCCTTGAATAGCAGTACCAGCAAAGTCATTACTCCCCATCAACAAAGCATAGTATGTGTCACAAAGTATGGATTATACCTAAGAAGGCCCGTGTTAATTGTGTTTACGTAACCAGTGTTTCTGCATTTTAGATATTAAACATGGTGCCTGGCTCATCTACTGTTAAAGCCTTCACAGAGAACAGCTGAGAAATGATATTGTCAATATGTCTTCTGGATTCTAAAAACTCAGGACACAGACAACAGGGGGGTGAGGGCATGAGTGGGGGGGGGGAATGGAGGGGTAATGTGGGGATAAGGACACATATGTAATAACTTAATAAAGAAAAAACAAAAACAAAAAAAAACCATCAGGTTCCCATTTCCTGGTTTATAACATTTGAGGAGTGGACTTTCCCAAGGTTGTTTTTTTTTTTAATTCTATGATTTCCTATGATAAGCCTAACAATTTCCATTATGAATTAGAATGGTCTCCAAGTAAAAAAAAAAAAAAAATTGGTCATGGGTTTGGGTGGGCTTTCCTCAGAAAATCTGAATTGGGGAAAATCAACCTTAGCAGGAGGTCTATCCCAGTGTGTGTCTGTGTGGCGAAGTGGGGAGGGGGGGAGTGGGGGTGGGAGGAGGAAGAAGGGTGCTGCAGCCTCCTAACACTTTACAAGTCTACCTTCTGAGAGACATTTTCACAATTATGAGAATTCTTCTGAAGCCAAAAACTCTGCCAATTATTGTTTATCACAGTTTCCAGATTTGTTTTTCGAGCACCAGATTGTGACAGAATATACCTTTGTTGCTGAGATAACAAAGTCAAAAACAGTGCTAAGGGGTCCGTGTGCACATGGTTCTCAGATTCTTAATGAGCAAACAGTAACTTGAGACCTGGGACCAATATGTTCTGGAAGGTTCTATATGAGAGCAAAGTAAAAGAGATCCTCCAAATTTGGATCGAGATGAGTTTGATTGAGTAATGAAAAGCAAACAAGAAAACTGATAAATTCTTTTTAAAATCCAACCATGGATTGAAAATCAACCAACATATCGAAAAAGGAGATCAGTGCACCTAGAATTAGGGAAAGGGCCACCACAGAAAGTAGTTTCAGGCCTCCAATGCCACAATCCCAGAGAGGCATAAATAATGCAATTTTTAATCAGTGGTCAGCCCCGCAGTCAGATCACATGATCAAATGTTCTGTCTGAGCTTCAGAAAGTCCAGGAGACTTCAAATCCATCTGTGGACTGAAAAAAACAATTTCTTTCACAGATTTTGTATGACTCGTCCCCAAATCTATATAGATGGTTTGATGAGGAACAAAACACACATTATTTTTTAAAGCCTTATGAATTCCTAGTGGTTTTCAGTCTTTTAACTACTCAGAGTATAGCCATGTGCACATGGGCCCCTCAGCACTGTTTTTGACTTTAAATGAGAGTCCTCTGAGCGCCAAGGTTGGACCCACTGCTCCGGTTTCCACAGGCCTGTGCTCTTGGCAGAATGAGGGAAAAGAGACTCTTTAAGGCCAGCCTCTGCCCAGCCGGTCTAATCTCCACTTCATGGAGTCCTGCCAAGGCCACAGTTGCTGGTTGTGTCCACACACTCCTCCGCCCCAGTTGTCAGCTGTGAAAGGCATCCCCAGCTGCTTGGGGTGAGAGGGGACACAGAGCGGCGCCTGGGCCTGCCTGCCTGCAAGCCTTGACTTTTAAGCACAGCCCCATGTAATGGCATAGCCATTACACAGGTTAATGAACATCTCTCTGGAGCTCAAATATCAGCTAGTTTCTTTTTTCTTATTTTATTTTTTTATTCCACCTTGCTGCTTTTTCCTTTTGGCTCAGCTGTGTTTTCATTTACCTCAGAATGTGTGGTTCCCATCTCATCCAGCAGATCTAAGGTAATCTCGGTTTTTGTTTCTAAAAATGTCATTTTTCTGCTTTTTTCCCCATCCCCTGTCTTTTGTCTATGGAAAATAATGGATATTTAGTCATATAACATGTGAAGATTCTCTTCCCAATACTTTTTTTTTTTTTTTTTTTTTTTTGGAAAATTACTCAGTCCAACTCTGATTCCATAAAACACTCATCTCTCAGTCTTTAGCTCTAGTCTGAAATTGGATAAATGGATTAGGATACATGACATGAAGCAAAATGGTGAACTTGCAGATTTTTGTTGTTGTTGTTGTTGTTTGTTTTTGCCTGTGTATCATTTGGTAGAGGAAACGCATGACAATGAATTTTGGATATGCTGTCCTCTTTCTTAAGCAAACTCTCTCAGTTGATAACTGTTGAATCCAGGGGGACTTCAAGTGCTGATACATCATGTTTTCAATATGACTGCACATGTATCTGGAAATATCCTAGTCTTCATTTTGTAAAGGCATCTACCTCTTCTTGCTGCAGGAATGATCTGTTATTTGACATGATATTTTCCCATTCTCAAGTATTTCAGAAACTAGCTCAATACCCTAAGCCAGTTATGTTGCTTTCAGATGGATTTCCTGAATTGCTGGTGTCAAGTACTTTGCTCTCTTTTCTTGATACCCAGTTTCTATTTATAACCAACAGATAGTCAAAAGCCAGGGTCAAGGGCAGTTGTTGTTTGGTCAAGCCCAGCTGTTGCATGCTGATTGGTAACTGGCAAGGTGTGTCGCCTGCCATCTGGCCATGCCAGGTCCTGATAGCACTGCCAGCGTTTGTTTAGTTTAGGCAAAGGCAGTTAACTTCAGCTTGCTTTGCAGAAGCAAACCTGGTTAACTGTTTTGGGCACTTGAGGGTGTCCAACTGGCTCCTGCATGTAGATGCAAGTTGAAAATTAGAAACAGCACTCTCTGAACGCATGTGGCCGACCACAACAGACTTTTCGCCTTTCCCTCCTATTTAGGATTCAGAGGTGGAAGCGTGTGTAACTCAGTTCCTTCCTGACAGGTAGCATTGAGTACTTTTACAGAACATAAATGACAAAACTGATTTCTGGAGCTCAGAGGGACGGCTATTTTCATATTTCTCCATGTGCCGAAAAAGAGAGATATATTATACCAATTAACATGGCATCATGGATCAGTATGCCTCAGAAATGGTCAGCCCTAACAGAAATCAGGCTATGAATAGGTTACATATATGTTTTGGGAGGAAATGGAGCTTGTCATTAACTGGTAGATTATAGGTAACACTGTACTTCATGTTCCTGCACTACAGGGATTGAGGCTCATGGGGCAACTGGCTCTCGTGGCTAAAGCTTTGCTGAGATGGGTATTCAGAAGTCTTGGTGAGACTTACGCAGATCCTGTGGTGTATTGATTGGCAAAGGACTTTCACAATAATTTTGACCATTGTTCAGGCATTGTATGAATTGCAGACACTAGTCAATATCTGGGAACAGTCCTCACTATCTAATATTCTGTAGTTATTTTCCCCACCCAAGGAGTGGTTCCCCTTTTTTAGGAGAGGAATCTGAGTCCCCATGCAAATGAGCCCCTCCTTGGGAGCCGGCATTGATGTCAGTTTCTCAATTGGAAGTGAAGGAGCCAGGTGGTTGATGGACTCAGAAAGTTTCCAGGGAAATGGGCTCTTTTACAGGATAAAAATCAGTAAGTAGCTTGAAACTAAAAGGTTTTATTTGAGGCTCTCAGAAGATAAACATTTGATATTCTTGTGTTTGGACAAGACCCTGTGTTTAAGGGAGGCTACTTGTATGTGGTTTGGTGGTGGACATTGGGGTTCACTAAACCCAAGATTGAATTCTAGCTCTGCCACTTACTCCATGGCCTTCTTTAAGCTGTGGCTTTCTTATTTGTGAAATATGGGGGTGTGGAGTCGCAGCCTGTGCCTATACTATGTGCTTCATCATGTCACCTCTCACTCTTATGGATCAGCCAAATCTCTATGTGCCAGCTGGGGGAGCTGGGTGTGTCACCTAAGTTCTGAGTGTCTCTGTCTGGCATAGGCTCAGACACTCAATGGGGGCTGAGTATAGATAAGATGGGCTGCCAAAGGCATCTAACTGCCTAGACTCTGGCTGTTGCCCTCTCTCTCACTAATTAATTTTGGTTGGGATCTGTGTCAACTCTAATGTATGGGTATATTCAGTGGGCTTTGCCAAATATTATTAGTTATGTGATTAAATTTAAATACATCTCTAATAAAATCCCAAATTATGTCACTGCTGAACTTTCCAGTTATGTGAAAAATGGACAATTTCTGATGAGTTTTGATATGAAAAACACCACACACAAAAAGGAAAATCCAAATTATTTAATATTTTATAATAAGGATATTTAAGAGATAATTTATAGAAGAGGATATACAAATGATTAATACATATGGAACAATATTTAAATTTCATTGGTAATTTTAAAAATGCAAAATTAAGAAACAAGGACATCTAATTTTCACCTATCAAACTGGCAAATTTAAAAACAAAAAATTTACTGCTAGCGATGATGTAGAAAGACAGGCAATCCCACTCATGTCTGGTGGGAAATTTGGTACAATCACTAGAAAGTTATTTGTCAATTCTATATAATAAAAGGTTAATATGCAAATTGTCTCCTAGACCAGGAGTTTGATTGGGAGTTTGACCAGGGGGTGGGGCTGGCCTGCCAACCACCTGTGGCCCCTCCCCCTGGCTGGCCCGGCCCTATCGTGCACTGGGCCTCTAATCCTGTATAATAAAAACCTAATATGCAAATTAACTGAACGGCAGAACAACCAATGTGCAACTGACCTCCAGGGGACAGATGCTCAACTCAGGAGCTGCCCCTAGCCTGCAGGTCCCAAGCCAGCCAAGGTGGGTGCCAGTAGGGTCCCTTGATCACCCTGCCAGTCACCCCACAGAGGAAGGCAACTGGTGGTGGTGGTAGTGGCGGGGGGCAGGGTTGGCAAATGGGTGGCACCAGGCCAGCCAAGGCGGATGCCAGCAGGGGCCTCCCAATCACCATGCTGGTTGCCCCACAGATTGGCCCTGATTGCTGGCCAGGCTAGGGACTCTACCCATGCACAAATTTCATGCACCGGACTTCTAGTATGTAATACAAGTCTTCAAAGTGTTTATATCATCCAATATAGTTATTCATTTTAATGAAATAATATATTATATTCAATGATATCTGTTGCAGTGCTACAATTTTAAATGGGAAGAATTAGAAATAAGATCAGGACAATAAAAGGATAATTAAATATGCTACTTAGGATGAAATAGTATGCTGTCATTAAAATGAGATTTTAGAAATAATTTGTTGCCACACCTACCAGTTATGAAAAGATTTCTATATGCTAGGCTAATAACTTTGAATATATATTACCTCCCTTAAACCTTATTATGACAGATTAGTACTCTCCTAATTTCAACAATGTATCATCTCATTTAAACCTATGTGACAGATTAGAAAATTGAAAACATATTAATGTGGGAGAATACTCTTGATATTCTTTTAAGCAAATGAAATAATTATTAGTATACAAAATTGAATATAGTCTCAGCTCAACTATCTAAACACAATAAGCCCACCCATAATGGGACTAAAACTCTAAACTGCATGAAATGTAGGTTTGTTTTGTTGTGAAATTCCTGAAGTGAAAGTGGAACTGCAAGATAGATGAAATCCCTAGTCTCTTTCCATCTAAACACATTATACCAGGGCTATGGATGTATTGTGAGAAATCTACCAAAATAGTAAGAATGATTTTCTCTGTATTGAGGCATTATGGGTAATTTATGATTCTCTGCATTTTGCAATTTTTCTACAATAAGCATGTAGAAGTATTGCATAAAAAATAAAGTGCTTGTAACAGTTTAAACAATGAGAAAGCAATTTGTTTTTACTATTTTTTTTTAAATCAGTTATTCTTTTCTACACTCCCATTACTTTGGACAGCTCAGTAATTTAAGCAGAAAAGGGAAAAGGCAAAGCCCAGTGGTCAGAGGGAAAGGAGAGGTGTGTCTCCCTCCCAGCTCCGGAGAGTGAGTCACGTGATACTTGTGGCTGCACCTGTGGTCACATATGTTACAAGTGAAAAAAATATCACAATAACATTGGCAAAGCTTTGGGCATTACCCAACCTCATGTAGCTACCAAAAATGCTTTAAAAAAAAGAAAAAGAAAAGAAAAGAAACTCATTTACAAAAGAAAGACACTATTAAGAGGCAAAGCCCTTTTTTCTTGTTCTCTAAGACTAGAGACACTCCCCCAAGTCAGCACGTTTGTTAGGCTAATTAGGGGACAGTCTCTTTTTGAGAAGAAACTAGAAGTAAGCTCAGAGCTCCTTCCTGCTTTTGCAGCACCTTTGAGGACACTTAGAGTTAACCTGAGGTGGCCCAGCATCTGTTGACGCTGAGACGCTGAGAGGTTCTGAAGCTTCCCCCACAGGGTGTGCCCCCAGGGCCTGCAGAAACCCAAGCATCAGGGGAAAGGCCTTGGCTTCCTAAGCATTGGGGAACCCCCTGAGGGGTAGGATGCCAGACCGGGTTGGGCCCCACAGGAAGCAGCAACCTGCTTTTATAGAGGTGGCTGTGCTCAGCAACCAAGGACCCCACCCTTGTTTGCTGGAGCTTCCCTGCTGGTCCTGTGGCTAGGTGGCTACAAGCAGAAGGCTCAGAGAACCCTGAGCCCTGCCTCAGGCCTGAAGGCTAAAGCTAGGTGAGCTCAGAGAAGGGGATCTCCTATCTAAGGGCCTAACAGCTGGGAGGGAAAAATACTAAGGACACAGTTCCAGATGGGCTCCAGAGAACAAGATACTAGTTTGTCAAAGAGAGCCTTCACATTTTTTTCAGAGCAATTCAGTTATTTCTGTTCAACTGATGCTTTCTCCTTTCTCGTTTTCTCGGTATTATTATAGACACTGGAGAAACCAAGAGAAATAAAACACCATAGCTGGAATCCAGGGTGGGGGGGAGGAGGGGATTTATCAAGCCTTAGGGGTAGACCTAGATCCAGGGGATCATGGGCACTCCCTGGAGAAGAATCTTATTCAAGTCAGAGGCTCAAGGATGTGACATTGTTGAGTTGTGTCTTAACTTGGCATTTTAAGAATCATCTGAAAATCCTGCTAAAATTCATGTTTTCATTTAGTGGGTCTGGAGTGCAGCCTGCGATTCTACATTAAAAAAAAAAAAATAAATATATATATATATATATATATATATATATATATATATATATATTATTGATTTTTTACAGAGAGGAAGGGAGAGAAATAGAGAGTTAGAAACATCAATGAGAGAAAAACATTGATCTGCCGCCTCCCGCACACCCCCTATTGGGGATGTACCTGCAACCCAGGTATGTGCCCTTGACTGGAATCAAACCTGGGACCCTTTAGTCCATAGGCCGATGTTCTATCCACTGAGCCAAACCAGCTAGGACAACGATTCTACATTTTTAACAAGATCTCAGGTGATGCCAATGTTGCTGGTCCAAGGTCCACATTTTGAGATTCAAAATTCTAAGTGATGTCTAAGAAGGAGCTAGCCAGGTAGAGAAGTGGGAAAGGATATTCCCATGAGGGGCAACATCCCAGGTGGGCCTTGTCAGCAGTGGGGAGGGTGTGTCAGCAGTGAGGAGGGTGTGTCAGCAGTGGGGAGGGTTGAATCTTGAGAGAAGTTGAAATTTTGTTGGAGCCTTGAAATGGTGTTGGGCCTGCTTTTTAATTCTATTAGGGGCTTAATTCATTCTTTAAGACTCAGCCCCAAACCTGATAGTCTCAGAAACTTAGTCCTAACATTCACCTGACATGTGTCCTTCTGCTTAATGGTCTTGTTAACTTAGTAATACTTTTTCCCCCATTTAGGGCATAAAGTCCTGAGAGCAAACCTGGTGGTAGATGACAAGTCACTGTGATAGAATTCTTAGTCCTAGGCTACAGCTCCCGAGGGAGGTCATGGCTTTTCCACTCCACAGATAGCACAATGTCTGATTACTTACTGAGTTTAAAGTGAATGAATGAATTAATTAATAGTAATACCTCAAATTGGGCACAGCAGGAGAATAGCAGAGTGGTTAAGAGCACAGGCACTGGAGTTAGAATGCTTGGGTACAAGCCCTGGCTCTGCTATGGGTTAGATGCATGAACTGAGCATATCCTGTGGCCTCTCTGTGCCTCAACTTCCTCATCTGTAAAATAGGGTGACAGTAGTGCCTGCTTCAAAGAGTTATTGTGAGTCTTACATAATACATATACATGCTTCCAGCAATTATAAACAGTAAAACAATATTTTCTGTTATTTTTATTAAGAGCTGAGGTTGATCTTAGCCAACTTGACCACATAGTGACTGATATTTTAGTGAGAATGGGCAAATTTGTCTAAGGTAGAGCTTACAAGTAGATGTTATTTATTTTTGCCATGTCTGCCCTTCACTAACATATATAATGACAAATAATTGTATTTTTTTACTATTTTTTTTCTTGAAACTAAAACATGCATAATGACAGAAATGGGAGTCTTGGCAGAATATTTCATGGGAGACCTTTAGGTATGAGCTGGTTTCTAGTTGAGGAGGAGGTATCATGTGGAAGAATTTTATTCTATCTCCCTATGAAATCACTTGAGCTGGGTGTCTGGAATTTCAGTGGACCTTAAACACAGAACTGTTAGGTCCACAGACAGCCAGTATGTATACACCTCGCTGAAACTGTGTACTGTACTGGTGAAAAGGGTCTGCAAGCTCATGACATTATTGCTCAAACTTACATTGCAGAGTGGGTTATTGAAAAGTTCTGGGGCTAATACCATCTACCTTCTTTTCTCTTTTGTCTGTGAATCCTTAGGCCTGTACTGTTTACACTAGTCACATGTGTCTATTTTATTTATATTAATGAAAATGAAATAAAATTAAAATTCAGTTGCACTAGACCCATTTCAAGTGCTCAGGAGGCACACGTGGCTAAGGGTTAACAAATAGGACAGCACAGATATAGATATAGAGCATTTCATTGGGCAGCACTGACCTAAAGTGTAATTTTTTTTTTACTTTAAGAGTTGCCAGTTGTAATTGAGATACCCAGCGATGACAAAATCCAGAACTCATGCAATGAGGATGTTGCAGAATTTAATACAAAAATTAGGAAATATAAAGGGGTAAGTTTACTTTTAGACAATAAAGTTTGACTCTGCTTTTTTTTTCAAAAGCTAGTCAATAACTATGTACTTATTCTATATATAGCAGTAAACTAGGGGCTCTGAGGAAGAAAGCCAAGTCTGGCAGATGCAATCACTGATCCCAGATTGCTTGCCATTGAGTTGGATAGATATTGAGTACACAGAAGAACATCCAGTAGCAGTCCAAGGAGGTGTGTGAGAAAAACCCAGTGAAACCAGAGTGGGTTTGATAAAAAACACAATGCTGGCAGTTGAAACAACTGGAGATACAAGGGGAAATGGGTCAAGGAGACAGAAATTGGTACAGCATGCTGGGAAAACAGGCAACAGGTATTTGAGATGAAAAGAAAAATATCTGTAGGCAGTTAGACTAAAAATGTGCTGGGTTGGATTTTGGAAGGATAAAAATGCCAATCTAAGATAATTAAATTTCACTCTGAAGACAATGGGAGCCACAGAAGGGTGTGAACAGATGTGCACAATCATGCAGGTAGTATTTTGCCTAGGTCACTCTGGCCAGGGTTAAATAGCTGGTCTGGAGGAAATAAACATCTGTGCTGGGATAGCAGCCCAGAAGTTGTGGGGAAAATCCAGGCCAGAGAGTAGAAGGAAATGAAATAGGTCATTAAAGGGGAAATGGAAAGAGAAGTGATAAAAAGGAAAACTTAATTGGTTTTGATTGAGTAGGAAAGAGACATGGCAGAAATGTAGACAAAGATGGCTTACCTGCCTTGGATGTTTGGGATTTAGGGAATACCTGTTGATTTAGAATTTGGAGCATGGCTCCTATTCTTCTATGCATTGAGTATAGAAGAAACTTCAACGCAAGCAATTTGGGTCAGTGATTGCATCTTCAGACTTCGGCTTTTCCACAGAGCCCCAAGTTTAATACCATCTACAGAAAAAAGCAACCATTGAGTGAATTGGTAGAGCCAAGCCTATTGTCTAAATGTACCCCTTAAATTTACTGAGGTGAAGAGAAGAAGAAATTCCTTATTTTAAAATAAAAATCCTGATTAAATGTTTGATTATTTTGGTGAATAGAAATGAATGGCAACAAAATGCTAGCTGTTTATAAAATAGTGATGCAAACACCTACCTCATAGAGTGCCAAGGATTAAAGGAAATGCATGCAAACTACCTAGCAATTAGTAAATTGTCAGTAAATGTCGTTTGATTCTAATCTAATGAACGGATCAAATCTTCCTGGGATTAGAAAACCCCATGCATAATTTTATGGCATCCACTATGTTTTCACTTACTCATTTGCTAGGTGCTGTAAACTGAGGCAAATTCTAGGTTTATTCCAGATCATTCTGGATAGAATTGTTAAATGTCTTGTTTACTCAATGAGGCAGAAGCCAAGGAGGCAGAACCCAACCCCAGAGATAATCACACACTTAGGTTTCTGGTTCACCCTCACTTGTTTTTGCTTCTATTCTCTTTAGCAATCTGAAAGTTGTCAGTGAAGCATTGGAAAGTAAGACAGATAACAATATTAAAGAAAATTTTCCAGAAAGGAATGGTAGATATTTGTATGTCATGTGATTAATTTTTATAAGCATGAGAAAATAAGTTTCATCACACTTAAATTCAGCATGTCAACTACTGCTAGGACTCAACTCAGGCTGGGCTATAGCACCTTGAGGTGAAGGCCAGAGCTTCTTCCCTGGGTGACTTCCGCCTAGTTCTCCCTTCTGTGCCTCACCCTGTGTATCATGGTCAGACAAAGCTACTTAATAGATCACCTCCAGCTTATCAAGAACACTTCAAGAACCCCTTTTACCTGATCAGGAAATCTAAATTCCACTGTTTGGTTTCCCTCCCCAAATCTGATCCACCATGTTGACTCAGCCATATTTTCTCATTTCCAAGTATCCTTAGCTCCAATAGAAGAAGTGCACTATTTACTGAACTGATAGATCCAATACTCACTTTCCTGCTCTGCTTTGGCCACTGCCCTTACCCAGTATGGCCTCACTCTGGCCCTCTGCTTTGCTAAACTTTGCTCATTTTTCAAGACACAGCCAAAATCTAATTCCTCTATAAAGCCCTTTCTGACTAGATTATTCCAGCTTATAGGCATGTCACCTTTTTCTGGACTCCTACAGCACTTATTTATAACTAGAGGCCAAGTGCACGAAATTTGTGCATGGGAGCAGTCCCTCAGCCCAGCCTGCAGCAACACCAGTGTCCCAAGCCCCAGCCTCCGGCCCGAGCCCCCTCCTCTCCTCTTCCTCCATGCATAGGGTGGACACTGGGTTCGTGTTGCTGGGGCAACACTGCCAACGTCCCTTCCCATCCACTATGGGTGCCACCATCTTTATCAAGGAATGATGGTTAATTTACATATTACTCTTTTATTAGATAGGATGACAAAAGACTGACCATAGTCTAAGCATCTCTTATTTCTTACTTGTGTTTCTCCAAGCACCATGATGTCAGGGTTTATGTCTTGCCTTTCAGACTGCCTTCCATCATTAAGATGGAAGGTATGGTTAATAAAATTATATAGGTTTCAGGTGTATGATTTGATAATACATCATCTGTATTGTGTACTCCTTCCATAACCATTTATTCCCCTTTACCATCTTATACCTTCCACAAACCACCTTTCCTTCTGGTAATCACCATATTGGTTGTCTATGAGGTGTTTGTTGTTGTTTTTGTTTAATCCCTTCACCATTTCCTCAAGTATAATTTTATGATTTTGAATAAAAAGCATCCTTGTCTTATTCCTGATCTTAGGAGGGAAAGCATTCTGTGTTTCACCATTAAACATTATTTTAGCTGTGGACTTTTCATAGATGCCCTTTATCAGGTTGAGAAGATTCCCTTCAATTCCTAATTTGTTGATGTTTTTATCATGAATGGATGTTAGATTTTGTCAAATGAGTCTATAGAGATGATAGTGAGTTTTTTTATTCTGTCTATATGGTGTATTATATTAATTAATTTTTAGATACTAAACCAACCTCTCATTTATGGGAAAAAATCCACTTTGTCATGATGGATATATATAGTATTTTGTTGAGGACTTTTGTATTTATATTTATAAAAGATACTGGTCTATAGTGATTGTCTCATTTTCACATCAGGATAACACTGGCCTCATACTGAGTTGAAACATGTTCTCTCCTCTTCCATATTTTGGTAGAGTTTTTGAAAAATTGATATTAATTCTTCTTTAGATGTTTGGTGGAATTCAGCATTGAATCCATCTGATACTGATACATGCTACAACATTGATGAACCCTGAAAATATTATGCTAAATGAAAGAAGCCCCTCACAAAATACTACATGTTACATAATTCCATTTAAATGAAATGTCCAAAATAGGCAAATCTCTAGAGACAGAAAGTAGACTGGTAATTGCTTAGAGCTAGGAGGCCGAGGGGCCTAGAGAGGTGATAGTTAAATGATAGATGGTTTCTTTTTGAAGCGATGAACATGTTGTAAACCTGTGGTGGTCTTTGCATATGTTTGTAAATATACAAAAAATCATTGATTATATATGTTTGAGAATATACAAAAAATCACTTGAAAGGTGTGAACTGTATATGTGAATTGTAGCTCAATAAAGCTATAAAAACATGTACTTGTCAATATATTGACCAATATTTAGAACTTTTGAAATAACACATGGCCAAATATTTTTCCCTTTGAAGCTTTGTGTTAATAATAACCTCTGTTTAGGATTCATTTACATGTAATCATCATCATGTTTCTAGCATTTCATGACCAAGGTGATTGATAAACTTTTATTTGTTGAACCTCAAAAAAAAAAGATTGAAGGTATGGGCTCTGGGAGTTTAAAAATCCTGACTCTGGTTCAGGGCTTTCAAAGTGACATCTTAAAGACTTGACCCAGAGGCAGAAGCTTCCATCTTCTCCCTCCTCCCCCTGCCTAGTCCCAATCTTGGCTTCTGTCATACAAGTCCTAGTTGTAGATGCTTTCTGTATGGAGTAACTGAGTAAACTTGTGTTTGAAAAAAGTCCTTATTTAAAACTTGAAAACTACCAGTCCCAGTCATTGGAAAACATGAAGGTGAGCTGACTAGTTATGGTGGTGAGGAGTATTCTAAATACTTCTCCTTCATGACTCTGAAAGCTGAACTATTTAGGGCAGTGGTTCTCAACCTTCCTAATGCCGTGATCCTTTAATACAGTTTGTCATGTTGTGGTGACCCCCAACCATAAAATTATTTTCATTGCTACTTAATAACTGTAATTTTACTACTGTTATGAATCGTAATGTAAATATCTGATATGCAGGATGTATTTAGGCGACCTCTGTGAAAGGGTCATTCAACCCCCAAAGGGATTGCAACGCACAGGTTGAGAACCACTGACTTAGGGGAACTAATGTAGAAGATGGGGTTGAGACCTTGGGAAATCCATCCCCCCTACAGAAAAGTAATTTTTCCTTGTAGAAACTTGGAAAGCACAGAAGGGTATAAAGGAAATAATCCTACCACCAATAAAGAAACATTGTTAATCTTGGAGAACTTTGCAATTTTCCAATTATACATGCTCGTATAAATATAATTTGCCATAGTTGAGATCATCCCATATGTTGAGTTGGGCAACCTCCTTTTTTCACATACAGTTATACCATGATCATTTAGAATCCTCTTAAATGTATTTGTGTTGGTTCACAGTTATAGGTTGACTCTCCAGGAAGTAAACTCTGAGGTGCAGCTCGGCATGCAGGATGTTTATTAAGGGTGTGCACTTGGGATTGACAGCTGCTAAAAGGAAAAGAAGGAAGCAGGACTAGATAGAGGGAGAGGTAGGGGTGGATGTAGGCCTGGTGAAAGCCTTAGACAACTCTGTGGGGAACTCTGCAGCATGGCTGGCCCTCCTATGCTGTCCTTGGTTGGAGTAAAGGGGCTGGACTTTTATATCCCCAGGTGGAACACTGATTGGTTTTAGGGTGCCCCTGGAAGGATGCTTGGTTTTAGGCCAGGCAGTGTTCCTTAGCCAACACAGTCAGTCCTCCAAGAGGGCTCACAGTTGAAGGCTGTCTTGGCAAAGCATTCCCAGAAACCAGGAGAATAACTTCTTCATTCCTAAAGGAGGATCAGTGTAGCACATCACAACCTTCACTTCACCGTATGGCCAATAATAACAATGTCTGAAGTTGAGTATTTACCACATTACAGCATTGTGCTGAGATCCCACTTAGCCCACAATTGCCCAAAGAGATGGTTATTAATGGTGTCTTCATTTACCAATGAGGAAATAAGAACAGGTGCCACTTGGTCCCACAGCTGATAAGTCTGGGAGCTAGAATTTGAACCCTAAGTCCTTGCTTTATTTGTTTTGGCGAGTACTTAAAAGAATGTTTCCAAGGAAGAAGTTAAGTTTCCTGCTAAACTGATTGTGGCAATCATTTCACAATCTAAATCAAACCATTATGCTGTCTGTACACCTTAAACTGATACAGTGGTATATGCCAATTATAGCTCATTAAAATTGGGGGAGAGAAAGTTAATTACAGATATGCATAAAAAAGAACTTGTTTCCAGGCAAAATATTACCGCATATTAAAGTGATTAGAGGTTTATTGCACGCCCCTTGCATTTTCAGGAAAAACTAGAAGGAATGGTAAAAATGATCATTGTGCCCAGCTAGCATGGCTCAGTGGTTGAGTGTCAACCTATGAACCAGAAGGTCACGGTTTGATTCCTGGTCAGGGCACATGTCCGGGTTGCAAGCTTGATCTCCAGTGTGGGGTGTGCAGGAGGCAGCCAATCAATGATTTTCTCTTATCATTGATGTTTTTTTTCTCTTTCTCTCTCCCTTCCTCTCTGAAATTAATAAAAAAATATTTAAGAAAATGGTCATTGATAGCCCCCAAAGTAGCAATGAGGCCAGATTTTAAAAAGTGGTGAATAAAGGACAATAAAGAGGAGTTATTTATACATGTTCAATTCAAACTCTTTTATTCAAAACACAAAGCAGCAACTACACATTAATGTGAAACCTCCAATTCAACCTGCCCCCGCTTTTTTATGCATGTAAATTATCATTTCTACTATATGTGAAAAGGGAGGGTAATACTAGGGTTGTGTGTGGCCATTCCAGAACCTTTAATGCATACCACATTTTGTGATTTTTATTTTTATTTTTGAAAAGCTATTCCAATTAAGGGATTATAAAAGTTAACATTTTATTCTTTATATTACTATAGATGTTAGAATTTTTTTAGGTTAAGTTCCTCTCCCAAATTTACATTCATACAATCATTTAATTAAAATTTTTTCCAAGCTTATGCAGATTTTTTGTGTTCTGTTTTTGTTTGTGTGTTGCCTTTGAAATAGAAAGAATTTATCAGTTTTTTGCATGGTTTTATTTGCCATCCTATAATCTGCTACACATGCTGATTATTAGTCAGAATGAATACTGTTTCAGGGAGATTGCATGCATTTATTTATTTATTTATTTATTTATTTATTTATTTATTTATCCCACTTAAACATCAGCAGGAAAATTAAAATTCTGGGTCAGTTATTGCTGGGGAGTATTCTCAGCAATGTAATTTGGTTGCCAGGCAACCTGTGGGCGGGCATTAGAGAGAGGAAGAGAAAGCTTCATCAGCCAGCCAGTGCTTCAAGAGCAGTATTGGCTTTCATTTCAAACATGCTAAAGAATAGGGCTGTGCAATTTGCTGTTTTAATCCAAGTTGCTTACTTTTCTTCTTGAATGGAAAATTAATCTGGTTTAGTGCCGGGTAATGTTTGCAATCAGAGTTCTTCTGTCAGGCATTTTTCAGAAAAAGAAGGGGAAAAAAGGAAATTCTGTTTCTTCATGTTTCAACCCTCTCTCTCTCCTTCTCTCTTTCTCTCTCTCCCTCTCCCCCACCCCTCTCTCCGCCCCCATCCATCCCTTCCCTTCTCTCTCTCTCTTTCTTCATTTTTTTTGTTTTGTTAAGAAAACACATTACTTACAGCATGTTAAGGCAAGAGATAGAAAAGGTCAAGAAAAAGAGATAGTTCAGGAAATCACTTTCTGTGCCATAAACACCCTCACAAATTTTCTAGGAAGCCATGTCTAATAGTCTTAATTTGTTACTTACTATTCTTTAGCTTCAGAAACACACACACACTCACACACTGGTGAGTCAGAATGCTGCCCTAGGTAAAAGACGGTGATTTCGGGGTGTGCAGTAGAGTTGGGGATAGAAAGAACCCTCCCAGGATCTGAGGAGGAAATGTGAGAACTGACCTAGGCAATAGGCAGTGCTCTGGAAATTTGGCAGGGGTCAGATGGGACTACTACATTGCTACTGTGGCTCTGCTGGACACCTGCTCACACATGAGACTAAACACAGACCTAACAATGTACCTTGCACAGAGTAGATGCTCAACAAATGTGTTGGCAATGCACACATCTTCATGTATGGGGTCTGGTTTTAGAACATTCTGTCAGAACAGCTGTATTCAGTTGTAGAGTTCTAGGGGAGAGTATTTTGGGCCCCACACAATTTCCCATCTTAGGGATGAAGAAAATGGACTAGCAGCCAAGGCTGGCAAGCTGTTCCTGCCTGAATGTGAACTAGACTTCAGCTCTGCATCATCAAAAACGCTCCTATGCTTTCCCCCCTTTTGAGTAATTTAATTTTCATCTGCATGCTCTAAATATGCAAGAGCTATCATGAGAAGGTCCAGGGGTACCTTCAGAATAACTTTAACAGGATTCTCATGACTGCAGATTTATAAAAGTTGGCCCAGGCTAAGGATGCCAAAATACTAACTTGAGGTTCTTCTTTGGAAACACCTCTCATGTTTTCCTTCCTTTCTGTTGCTGTGGGGAATTTACATCCTTACTGTCCCAAGGCTGGGCACCAATCCAGCCTGCTAACTGGGTTTCCTGCTGGCAGACTTCTACTTACAAAGTCTATCCACTGTATCCTCATATCCCCTTCCTTCCATAGGCTTTTGTTTACAGCATCTTCTCCACACATGTCCACTATTGCTTTATAGGATCATGTTAGCTCTTTTCAAAATCACATACTAGTACAACAGAACTTTCCGGTAAGTATGGATTAAAATAGAGGCCAAGCTACCTTTGTGGTCTTTGGAAGTTTCTCAAAGGTCTAGGTACAGTGGTTCTCAACCTTCTGGCCCTTTAAATATAGTTCCTCATGTTGTGACCAAACCATAAAATTATTTTCGTTGCTACTTCATAACTGTAATTTTGCTACTGTTATGAATTGTAATGTAAATATCTGATATGCAGGATGGTCTTTAGGCAACCCCTGTGAAAGGATTGTTCAACCCCCAAAGGGGTCGCAACCCACAGGTTGAGAACCTCTCTTGGAGCTCTGAAAGTTTAAGCAACAATGACCTGCACATTTTCACTTGAACATCTGACCCTCCATAGTGCTTTACATTGATCTTGTACTGAGCAGTTACAGGGGAGAGGCACAAACAGGAGAGAGAGAGAGAGAGAGAGAGAGAGAGAGAGAGAGAGAGAGAGAGAGAGAGAGAGAGAGATTTTGAATTAATCATGAATTAATGAGTCTTAAGAGAATGGATTTGATTTCATCTTACATCCTCAGATGTGCCCAGACAGAAGGACTCAGACTTTAATAATTTGCTTTTGTAAAAGAAATATTCTTGTTGTTTCTGAGTGATAGAGTGATGCAGGTTTTATTTTTAGAAAGCACATAAGTATTTTTAAAATTTGTTATTAATAATTTTTGAGACCTAATTAACTAACAATAAAATGTATGGATTTAAAATATATTGTTTGATGAATGTTGACAAATGCATACACCTGCATATCACTGCACAATCATGATGTTGAATATTTTTCAACCCAGTATAGTTCCATACTGCCTTTTTGCCATCAAGCACAACTCCCACATTTTCATTTCATCCCCACCCCAGACTACTACTGTTCTGTTATGATAAGTTTTAGAACTTTATATAAATGGAATTATACAATGTATATTCTTTTGTGTCGTTTATATAATGCTTTTGAGAGTCATCCATATTGTTTTGGTGTTAGTATGTTCCTTCTTTTTTATTTCTGAGTAGTATTCCATTGCTTCACTTACTAATGCTTAAAATACTCAATTCATTTACCATTGAATGATGATTACCCCCCC
>PVJC01004851.1:0-37727 GCA_004026665.1 Murina feae
CTTTGAATATTTCTTGCCACTCCCTTCTGGCCTGCAAAGTTTCTGTTGAGAAATCAGCTGACAGTCGTATGGGTGCCCCCTTGTAGGTAACTAACTTCTTTTCTCTTGCAGCTTTTAAGATTCTCTCCTTGTCTTTTGCTCTTGGCATTTTAATAATGATGTGTCTTGGTGTGGTCCTCCTTCGGTTCCTTTTGTTTGGAGTTCTCTGTGCTTCCTGGACTTGGAAGTCCATTTCTTTCACCAGGTGGGGGAAGTTTTCTGTCATTATTTCTTCAAATAGGTTTTCAGTATCTTGCTCTTTCTCTTCTTCTGGTACCCCTGTAATTCTGATGTTGGTACGCTTGAAGTTGTCCCAGAGACTCCTTACACTATCTGCATACTTTTTGATTTTTCATTTGTTTGTTTGTTTGTTTTTTTGTTTTGGCTTTTTTGGCTGGGTTTGTTTTGCTTCTTCATATTTCACATCCTTGACTTGCTTCTTGCGATCCTCTCGTCTGCTGTTGGATCGCTGTATATTGTTCTTTATTTCAGTCAGTGTATGCTTGATTTCTAGCTGGTTCTTTTTCATATGCTCGAGGTTCTCACTAAATTTATCAGCAGTCTCTAGAAACTTCTTGAAAAACCTGATGACCGTGGTTTTGAACTCTATATCCAGTCGTTTGCGTTCCTCCATTTCTGTCTTTTGTGACCTGCTTCTTAGTCTCTGCATTTTGGGTTTCTGTGCTAGGTGTCCTATATATGGCCCAGTGATTCAGCCTCCCCAATCACCTGGGGTGTACGCCTTTGAAATCTGGGTGCACAGCCTTGTTGTAGTTATCACTGGGAGGTATCACTGGGGGGAAATGACCTGCAGGCCTTTCTCCTCATTGTTTGGAGTTTGGATCGATTTGGAGTTCTGTCTCAGCTGCAGACCCTTAGGTAATGTTGCAGGCAGGCAGGCGGGGTTGTAGGTGGGGTGGGGCGGGGTCTCAGAGTCACCAGGGGTGGAGCGATTCACAGTGGTGTTTGGCGTCTCCAAGCCGTAGGGTCTGCGCACGATTCTCAGTCCCCGATTCTCCAGGTCAGTGATCAGTGCGAATAGCAGTGTTAGAGTGCCACTGGTCTTCCGCCGCCCTGTTGCCCTACAGCCCGCGTTGCATTCAGTGCGTCTGGGGAGTTTACAATCTTCTAAGCCGCGGACCGGATCGCGCTGCCACCCTTTCACCCGAACCGCCATGCGCAGCTTGGGCGGGGCGTGGCCTCGATGAGTTTGCAGGGCGGGGAGGAGCAAATAGCTATGGCGCTTCTCAGCCCTGCACTGAAAGACACCAGGTCTCTGTGTCCCACGGTAATTGCTGCAAGCAACGCTGAGAGAAACCCGCTTTGGATTTCCTCCCGGTGCCAGTCAGTCCCCCTTCTCCGGGTGTCTGAGTCTTAAGAAACTCGCCTGGAACTGGAGTTCAGAGCCGCTGGGGACTTGTGGCTCTCTCCGTTTTGTAAAAGAACCGCGTCCTCTGGCACCAGCCTCCTCCCCAAGCCCCGAGCGTGCGCCTTCGTACCTTTGTCTTTGTACTTTGCTTCTGCTGCTCCTCTGAGTCTCAGACTCTTTTCTAGTTCTAGGATTTTCACTCAGCCAGCCTTCCTGTGGGTGTGAGTGGTGTTCGTGTTTTCTTTTTTTGGTTATTCCGAAATAGTTTTTCACGGCTGCATTTACGGTGTTTACCTTATGCCGCCATCTTGCTGTCCCCCAACACCCCTTTTTGATAAAAACTCTCAGTAAAATTGGAATAGAGGGATCATACCTCAACATAATAAAGGCCATATATGACAAACCTATAGTCAATATCATACTCAATGGGCAAAAGTAGTTTTATAGTTGTGAGTACGTAAAACAGTTTATTCTTGCATTATTTATTTATTTTTTCATATAAGCAACTGTAATATACTTTTAAAAATATATTTTTTTATTGATTTCAGAGAGGGGGGCATAAGGAAAGAGAAGAGAGAAAGAGAGAGAGAGAAAGAGAGATATCAATGAGGAGAGAGTCATTGATAGCTGCCTCCTACATGCCCCACACTAGCGATTGAGCTTGCAACCCAGATATGTGCCCTGACTGGGCACTGAACCATGACTTCCTGTGTAAACCTACTTTTGCCAACCTCTATATAATAAATAATTTATTTATAAATACATAGAGATTTATTTTAATTTATTATAATATATAGTAGTATAATTTAAACCAATCTATTGTAAAAAAATTGGTTCAGATGACTATGGAGGCTGACAAGTTTACAATTTGCAATTTGAGGACAGGCAAGAAGAGCTGATATCCCTGTTTGAAGGCTGTCAGCAAGCATAATTTTCTCTTGCTTGGGAGAGTCAGCCTTTTGTTCTATTCAGGCCTTCAACTGACATGATGTGGCTCACCCACATTATGGAGGGCAATCTGCTTTACACAGTTGGTTGATTTAAGCATTAATCTAATCCATAAACACCCTTACAGAAACACCAAACATCTGAGCATCCTGTAACTCAGTCATGTGGACACATAAAATTAACCATCATATTCCTCATTCTTCTGATGGAGATCTAAGGTTTAGGGAGGTCTCTCAAAATATAAGTAAGGTCACCTATGATTAGAACTGTTGATGTGTTGATAAAAACCAGATCTTCAAAGAGAGGGAAAAAAAATAGGAAAGAAAAGCCCTGGTTTGTAGCACTTGCCATATTCCATGATAGAAATAAGAGTAGTGATGGGAAAGAAGAATGATAAACAAGAGACATTTTGCAAGAATAAGTGTACCATGTAATTAGCGATGTAATAAAAAGTTTCTGTACCTAAGGAACAAAAAGAAGGAAAAAGCTATATCTGACCACTCACTCAGCTGGCATCAAATTGATACTTAAGTTGTTTGAAGTTAGGACCTGAAATCATTGACAGGGATTCACGTGGGTGCTTCTGACTAGTAGAAGAATTGGGGTCAGTTCAACTTATGGACTATCTCAAAGTTTTATCACTAAAGCTTTAAGAGAAACAAATTCAGTTTCTGTAGGCATGGCTTAACTTATCATCCATCCCAAATTCAGTTATATAGAATCCAAGTTTGATCATGGACCCTGGCAAGTGGATCTTAGTTGCTCCTTTGAATTGGCAAGACAGTTCTCATGCCTCCAATCTTCCCATTAGAGAAAATGGCACAATAAAAGGTTTGCTTTTAATTATAAATTTTAAGACATCAAACTAAAAAAATGGGAAAAATTATTTCAATTTTTAATATCTTACCTTAAATTGCCTTTCTTCAAATTCTAAATTATTAGTTTCATACTGAAAGTAAGAATATTGCAGATTTTGAGAAGCAGTTCTATTGATATTTGAGGTTTGAATGATTAAATATTTCACATATGCAAACTTTAATATACAAAATTTATAGTAATAAACATCAAGGAATAACTATTTTGTTGAGCTATTTTTATTTCTAGAAGCTTTCCCCATATACAAATGTTACAATCTGAAAGTAAATCTGGAAAAAGGATTTTGAGTTAAAAATGTTTGAAGTCCTACTTTTAAAAAAATCAATGAACAAATTCCTATTTAACTAGGGACAAAATCAATTGTTCTGTGCATTTTATTTCAAGAAGCATCTGTGATATGAATTTCTCTTCTCCCAAAGCAGTGTGTCATCTCCTTACCAATATGTGCTCAGAGATGTTAGTAAATTAGTAGATCCATGGATTCCATAATGTGGTCTACCAACTGGCAGCATCAGCAGATTTTTGTACCTGCAACTTTTTGGCCCCACGTAAGACCTACTGAACCAGGATACTGTTAGGGGATGGGGCTCAGCAGTATCTTTATAAAGCCTCCAGATGTTTTTAATGCATGCTAAAGTTTCAGTCACTGTAGTAGATGATTCTTTTCCTTTATAAGACCACATCTTACAGGAACTAGGTTCACAGTAGTTTCTCAAAAGGCAAAATCCCGAGCAAAACAGTTTATGAAGGAAAGAATCTTCTGTTTTAGTGAGGAGTAGGTTATATATCTTCAATTAAACACTCAGCACTTGCTCTTTCTCTCTTCCAACCAAAAAAGTCATTATAATTCTTAGCACCCCAGATTTCAAGGATCACAAACTACTTTATTATTTTTCCTGAAGGGCTATCTAGGCGCCTCCTGAATTGTGGTTCCCAAATAGCACCCCCAGGTTCAATGCTTCACTAAGATTAACTGGGTTCAGTATAGAGTATATTCACAGCTATGATTTATTTCAGTGAAAAGATTCAAAGCACCATCAGCAAAGAGAAAGGTATCTGGGCAAAGTCTGGAGGAAAACAGGTGCAAGCTTCCAAAGATCCTCTCCCAGGGGAATCACAGAGGATGCACTGAATTCCTGCAGTAGCTGCTTGCAATAAGGTATGTGAAATGTTGCCAACCAGGGATACTCATTATAGACCTATTGCTTAGGGTTTTTATTGGAGACTGATCATGTAGGCATCCTTTGTCTAGTGTGTACCAGAATTCAGATTCCCAGAAGGAAAGCAGGTGTGCATCATCATCACATTGTTTATATAAGCAATTAGGCATGGTGAGCCACTCTTATCGGTTCTGGGAATGGTGGGAACCCTTCTGAAATTCAAGTTTGCTGATGCCAGCCAAGAGCCAACTGTGTAAGCATGATATCCTTAAAAAAGCATAGCTGTCAGTCTTGCTATGTCAACTACTTTCTGCATACTTCCTCCCCCCACCTTTATCTGTAAAATGGTAATGTGGACCTATTGTACATCTGTTTTCAATATTAAATGAGATGATGTATATAAACATCTATAACTCTGATTGACATAAAAGAAGCCCTTAATAAATGTTACCTAAAGTTGATACAATTTGTGTTGAAGAGCATGCCCAACCCCCAGAACCAGATGTTGACAGTCAAGGGTGATTATAGTTAATACTAGAGGCCCAGTGCATGAAAATTCATGCACTCAGGGGAATTCCTCAGCCCGGCATGTGCCCTATCACAGTCCAGGAGCCCTCTGTGAGAGGTGACCAGTGGGTCAATCGAGGGAGAGTGCTGGCCAGTGAGCAGCTTTCCCCACCCCTCCCATCACCCCACCACCAGCATTGGTGGCCTTCCTCTGTGGGAGGCGACAGATGGGGCGATCGGGGTGATCCAGGACCAGTGCCAACTGATGAGCGGCCGGCCCCACCACCCTCCAATCGCCATCCCCTCCCTCTGCCTACTGGCACCTGCCTTGGCTGGCCTGGCGCTGTCCGCCAACCGGTTGTTCCACCGTTTGGTTGATTTGCATATTAGGCTTTTATTATATAGGATTTTCTCTTTCCAGTGTCCATCATGTGATCCAGCACTCAGAAGATGCTCCTTAAGAATTTGATGATGATGGTAGTGATTTTTCCTCTGATCTAATCACTCTGTTTAATCTTTCAAGTACTCCTATGTGGACTTTCTTACAACTAGTTTAATCTTGAGTCAGTTGTTAAAATATTTAACTATGTAGAAAACTTAGTTTCTATGGTCATCAACAATGAAATCCTGTCTAGTAGGAAAATTGACTGTTATTCTGTACAAGAATATATAAACAATAGCAACATTAATGAATTGGTGTATAGCTAACAGATAAAACACTAAAGGTACAGTTGATGGTTCATTTTTGCTTCTTCTCATTTCTTTGTTCCTTTGCTTGTAAGCATAACACCCTCAGTGTTCATCTGTGTCCAATTATTAGTTGCCTAGAGGCCTGATGCATGAAATTCATGCAAGAGTAGGCCTTCCTTCCCCTGGATGCAGGCACTGGTTTCCCTCTGGCACCCAGGACCCAGGCTTCCCTTGTAGCCTTGGCTTTGTTCAGAAAGTCATCTGGAAGGACGTCCGGAAGGATGTCTGGTCTAATTAGCATATTATGTTTTTATTATTACAGATGCTGGGGCTCCTCATACAGGGAAACACCTTGCTGGGGCTGCCCAGCAGCCCCTGAATGACGGATGAATAGATTACTCTGACAGAGTTTCACTGTTGGGGAGAGGACTGAGGGATGGCCTGGCTGAAGGAGCCTGGCAGCCCTGATTGCCTGCCTCGTTAGTTTATCGCAATTTTTATCTTTAGATACAATCAATAGGGTAAGTAATCTTGGGAGGATACATGTGTTTACATTGTCCTCTAGGCAAGGGCATCCAGGAATTAAACATAAGGATTCTAGTAAACACCCAGGGGTCTGAACATTCACAGACTTGTTTGGAAAGGTCAAGGAATAATTAGGGACGCTGCCTCTGACACTCAATCTTAAGTCAGAATTCTGATAAACAGAGCAGGCGGCCTTCTACACACTTCCTTGTGCTCCCCAACAAGTTGAGTACTGTAGATTCTTTAACTTGACTTTTCCTTTAGTTTGTTTTTATTTTTACTACAATCACATATGAAGCCCACCCCCCACCCCTAAGAAAAGTTCATTTATAGTTGCACTAATAAAATCAAAGAAAATTAGAGAGGACATTGCAAGACCCAAGCTTAAATTTGGTTGTGACACTGCCCAACATGTGACTTTCATCATTATTTAACTGCAGTTTTCTTACTTTTCAGATGACTGTAATTAGATAATTCTAGTGTCAACTCAAGACCTTTCCAAACACTGATCTCTGTATGAAACATTTTACTCCACCCTCTTATTTTGATTGCTAATGACTAATCACACCTTAGCCTAGTTTCCCTTTCAGAGCCTCAGGTAACCTCTCAAATTATAGTCACAGGTCTATTATCACCTTGTGCTTATCTTAATTACACTACTTGAGTCATTCATCCAACAACAATTGGGTCTTTAGCATTTGTGAAGCACTTGCTGGCCTCATATGAATAAGGAGACAGTGTTCCTCACCTGTTGCTAACACTGTGAATATTGCATTGTATTTGTATTTCTGTAGTGAACAGTAATTACTCTGAAGGAAGGACTGTGCTGTATTTACTACATTTGCAGCACTTCTCCAATAAACTCAATAAATATTTGCTAAAAATGATCATCAGAGGTCTTTCCAAGTTATAATGCTTTTTTCCCCCATTTAAATAATTTGTTATTTTTCAATTACAGCTGACATACAATATTGTTAGTTTCAGGTGTACAACCCAGTGATTAGATATTATGTAATTTACTAAGTCATCATCCTGAAATGTCTTCCACCCATCTGACACCATACGTAGTTATTAGACTATTATTGACTATATTCCTTATGCTGCACTTTACATGCCCTTGACTATTCTGTAACAATCAATTTGCACTTCTTAATTCCTTCACCCTTTTCACAGTTCCCCCAACACTCCTCTCATCTAACAAGTGTCAAAGTGTTCACTGTACCTATGAGTTTGTTTCTGCCCTACTTATTCATTATTTTGTGTTTTATTTTTTTATTTTTATTTTTAAAAATATATTTTATTGATTTTTTACAGAAAGGAAGGAAGAGGAACAGAGAGTTAGAAACATCGATGAGAGAGAAACATCAATCAGCTGCCTCCTGCACCCCCCCTCCCCCACTGGGACTGTGCCCACAACCAAGGTACATGCCCTTGACTGGAATCGAACCCGGGACGCTTCAGTCCACAGGCTAATGCTCTATCCACTGAGCCAAACCAGCCAGGGCTATTTTGTGTTTTAGATTAAATTGTTGATATGGTAGATATGTATTTATTGCCATTTTATTGTTCACATTTTAAATCGTTTTACTTCTTAAAGAAGATCCTTTAACATTTCATGTAATACTGATTTGGTGGTGATAAATGAATTCCTTTAGATTTTTCTTGTCTGAGAATCTCTTTATATTTTAAATGATAGCTTTACTGGGTAATCTTGGTTATAGGTCCCTGTTTTATGTCATTTGAATATGTTATGTCAACCCCTTCTGGCCTAAAAAGTTTCTGTTGAGAAATCATCTGAAAGTTTAATGGGAACTCCCTTTTAGATAACTGCTTTTCTCTTGCTGTTTTAAAGATTCTTTCTTTATCTTTAACCTTTGACATTTTAATTATGCAATGTCTTGGTGTGGACCTCTCGGGATTCATCTTGTTTGGGACTCTTTACACTTCCTAAACTTGTTTGTCTATTTTCTTCACCAGGTTAGGAAAGCATACTGTTATTATTTATTCAAATAGGTTTAAAAATTTTTTTCTTCTCTCTCTCCTTCTTCTGGCACCCCATGATGCAAATGTTGGTACACTTGAAGTTGTCCCAGAATCTCCTATTTTTTTTTGGATTTTGTTTCTTTTTTTGCTGTTCTGATTGGGTGTTTTTTGCTTCCTTACATTCTGAATTATTTGATTCTCATCTTCATCTGCTATACTGTTGATTCTCTGTAATTATTCTTTATTTCAGTAAGTATATTTTCCCTTTCTGACTGATTCTTTATTATGGTTTCCATGTCATTTTTTATGCTGTTAAAGTTCTCACTAAATTTATTGAGCAACCTTATAATCAGTGTTTTGAACACTAAATTGCTTATCTTCATTTTGTTTAGTTCTTTTTCTGGAATTTTTTTTTTTAATGTTTCTTTGTCTCCTCATGTTGGCAGCCTCCCTGTGCTTGTTTCTGTATATTAGGTAGAACTACTATGTTTCTTGCACTTATTAGAATGCTCTAATGTGGTAGGTGGCACAGCCTTCATGATCACCCAAGCTCAACACTCCAGGTATATCCACCCCCCCCATGTATATACCCTCCTGTTGCAATGGAGCATTGATTGCTGTTGGGGGAGGGATTTGCCCCAAAGCTTATTGGCTGCAGGGATTGGTTGAGACCACTGGCCACCACTACTGTGAAGGATCAGCTGTGCCAGAGCCCACTCCATGGAGCCAAATCTATTTCAGGGGCCTCTGGTGCATACTGAATCTTCTCCTTGAATATGCCCCTTGTGGAGGTGGTAGGGTAGTACTTTGATGTGTTCTGAAACTGTGTACTGGGCAAGGTAGTTCAGGGACCTCCAGGAGGCGCAGGTCAAGGTCAGCTACCAGCTGTGTTCTCCCCAGGGCTACTCCGCATGAACTACTAAGAGATCTGCTGAGGCTGCTACTTGTGCTAGGTTTGGAGATGCCCAGGCAAGGCCAAGCTGCTAACTAAGATTAGTTACTGCTAGTGCCAGGCCTACTGCTTCTTACTGTGAGGTACTGGACATGTTGAGTCCAGATGCTTCTTGTTTAAAACGTTTTAGGAAAGTCTGAATCATGAGCTAAGACAGACCATTTGTATGGAAAAGCCAATAAAAACAGTTGGGTAGGCTTGTAGATTGAGTAAGGCAGGGTCTCAGAGAATCACCAGGGTGGGACAAGCAATTTGAACCTGGTGATGGAGACAGATATAGCACCTGCCTACAGGGTCTATGAGGAAGGTCTCAGAAAAAGAACAATGACCTCTGCCAGCACCCTGTCTGGAGAAAGCTGCCCCTCCAGCTCTCTCATGATGCTAGACAATTCAGTGTCTCCCCATATGTCCCTGGTGCCTTTGGAGCTGTTGCCCCAGGCTGGAGCTTAGAGGGAATGAGTCAGAGTTAAGTCCAAATGTGGACCCTTTAAAAGGAACTGCCTGGGATTTCAGCAGCTTCCATCTCCCTCCACCTCCAACCTCACTGGTTTTCATAGCCAGAAGTCATGGGGACTTTTCTTCTTACCACTGGAATCCTGAGCTGGAGGCTGGTTTGGGGCTGGGACCCCTTGCCCCCACAGGGGACCTCTAGAGCCAAGATATCCCTCCCGATTTTCATCTACCACACCTTGGTGTGAGACCAGCCTATTCTGTGCCTCCATTTCTCCTAGCGGTCTTGATGTGACTTGTTCTTTAATTCCCTAGTTCTAGGACTTCCATTCAGCTAGAGTTTAGGTAGTTCTGAATGATGGTTATTCTGTAGTGTAGTTGTAATTTTGATCTTCTTCAACTTATGATTCTAAACGTATTTGAATCCGGCCACTCTAGCTTCTGTCCTTTGTTATGAACATATGTCTTTGGGATCAGTGGTTTAAATAAGCCAGTAAATAAGGGAAAAAAATGTACAAACATAGAAACAAAAATATAACAAATAATAAAAATTAAAGTGTGCAAATTAATCTACATGCCTCTGATTTCATTATTTTTAATCCTGAAAAAACTCAAGATGCTGTGTTTAGTAGCAGCATCCATGCCCCAAGGACCAAAAACCAGTATATTTATCAATCACTAAGCTCCATTCTGCATTCATACAGGCCATTTCAAAATGTTTTTGAAACATAGGTGCTAATAAAAATGTGTTGAATCAAAAAAGTTACAAAATTTAAAGAAAAATTTGCAATTGCACACAATGTTGTTCCTTTTCTTTTATTTATGTTTTAAAATTGTTTAAAGACCTCTAGTACTAACATCTATAATAATAAAAGTGTAATATGCTAATTAGACCAGATGTCTTTCTGGACGACCTTCTGGATGAAGCCAGGGTTGCAAGGGAACCCTGGGTCCTGGGTGCCAGAGGGAAGCCAGTGCCAGCAGTTGGGGAAAGGCAGGCCTACTTTTACACAAATTTCATTCATTGGGCCTCTAGTTACATTATAACACACAGGCCAATTTATTTACTTTGACAAGGCTCATATCCAGGATAAGTAATAAAACTGAACTTTGCTACTCAAATATTTTCCTCAATCTCAACATTTTATTTCATTTTTAAATAAATGCACTAATTGTCATTTGCAGCCATGAATCATTTGCAATTTGTTTCCTTGGATGGCCACTAGATGGCAGTAGTGTATCATATCAGTGGCTTTTGGTTTTGTGGTTCTTTTTTATTTCTATTAGGTATAGAACAAGTGGTTTTGTGAAGAGCAAAATGTTAGAGGGACATTTTTAGAGTAAAGATAGATAACCAATTAAAATGTTAATTGAATATAATTACATCCCCCCTACTTGAAATAAAATAAATGTTACCCTATATTTCCTTCCTTAGTCTTAGATTTCTTCATAGTAGCTAAGAGACACATATAGAATTCAATTATTATTGAAAGTATTATATATGTCTCCATTTCCCTCCATTGACCTCTTCCTGCAGAATTGAATTTTTTTCTTCAGAAAAACCACTGTTTTCAAATCTGTAAACACTTCTTATAGCCCCTAACCCTGTCAAGTATTAAATAGGAAGATGTTTGCAAGGGCTAATGCTACATAGTTCTAAATTAATTCTAACTTTAATAATAGAATGACAGTTTGTTATTAGTTTCAGAAACTTGACAGGTGGGAAAGAGCTGAAATGCAAACCTTCACCTTGAGCTTAAACAGGGAGAGAGAAAGAAAAGTGAAAAGAACAACAAAAAGGGATTGATTACCTAACAGCTTTTTGCAAGAGGAGCAGAGATACACAGTGAAAAAAGAACATTCGTTTTAGAACCATAAAAGACCCAAGTGGAAATGCTGACTCTGTTGTTTACTAGCTCTAAGGCCAAATATTCATTACTTTGCATTGCTTAGGCTCAGTTTATTTATTTAAGTTAGAACTTATAGTAAAAACTCTTAGGGCTAATATGAGATAAAACATAAAATATATGTAAAATGCTTGGCAAGTAGTAGGTATTAAGGTTGCTATTTCTTTTCTTTTAGAATTTGATAAAAAAACTACAAAGACACTTTGCATGTTCAAACTTCATTTTATTATTTCCCTGGGGCTTGAGTTCTTTGAGAAGTCTATTGAACACACAGATTTAACAAAACCTTTTGTATATCTGAATGTAAATGTTATAGGTTTTCATAATTTTAAATTTTTTATCTGAACCTGTAAATTATTTTTAGTCTTCAACAGCTTTCTTTAAACTTCCTTTCTCTGGGTAAAATGTTAATGAGAAGACAAGATAAGGCAGTCTAAAGAATTAGAAACTGAGACATAGAGGATTAATCTCCTAAATGGAAATTCAGTCACTGCATGATCTATGTTTAAAAAGATTATAAGAATGAACTATTTAAAATAATGTCTAAGTATTTTTTTATCAGGAGTTAAGAAAAGTAAATGATGGACTAAAGTAAATCAGAAAAAAAAACACAACACAAATTGTGTCAAGATGAGTTGGTCAATGTTGACTGAACATGGTGAGGAATATCAGCAGCAGCAACGTGAAGAGCATTCTGGGTGCCTCCTTTCAATACATAAATGGTGTTCCTATGGATTACAGTTTGTATTTTCAGTAACAGCAAAATAAATAGTAGAGAATACTCTTCCTATTTACAGAAAAAAGTCTATTCCCTCAAAAGATAAATCCTGAAATATTTGTTTTCCACAATAGTATCAGCTACCTCCTCATTATCCATCTCTCTCTTTATTTTCAAAAAGAGAACAGTGTTTTTTAAAGTGCTGGTAAAACGTATTCATCATCTGATCAAATCAAGTATTGCACCAACAAAGAGCATGAGGCCACGAGAGAGGAGTGCATGCTTCCTGGCTGCACAGGTTGCTTGTAGCACAACTCGCCCAGTTCCTAACCCTCAGGATAGAGCTTACAATGAGAGTCTAGTTGGCTGGTTGGTTTATCTTTAATTGCTATACCCTCTTTTATATAGTAGACCAAAGAATTGCTGGTGAGAAAAGCAAGGAAAACATTTTAAAAATTCCCACTTTATAAATTCGATTTAAAAAGATACCTTTATTAGACAGTTTTAGAAATCTGAAGGGATTTCTCGTATTTTTATTTCTTATTTACTCAGGAAATAAGGTGTAAACAATACAAAATACCTTTAAAAGGTTGTTTTAGTTGCTTCTGATCATAAGACCCATACTGAGGGAATAATGGAGTAACAGCCTGATTTAGGGGGTAAATTTCATGGAAAGCCAAACACTTAACTGAATTGAGTGTTCTTCCAGTATCGCCTTTCATTCCCAGGGTGATAGAATGGTGTTTAGCTGTCTCCATTATATTGCTCACTCCTGCTGTCCCAAAAGGCCAGGATTCTCATTAATTTAATGGGAAGCTGCTAAGCCCTTACCAGTCTCACCCTGAACTCACCATAGTCAGCACTATCTGTCATCCTCGATTTATTATTTTCTGATAAAGTGCTGCTGTGCTTGGAACATCTTAAGGAATCCACTCTCTTTCGGTAGCTTCAGTTATAGGCATTACAGCATAGAAGCAGAACATTTTAAATGCCAGCTGAAAAAACAAAAACATGTTAATGAGTTTTTCTTTTTAAATAATTGTTTTCTTTTAAAACGGGATATTTTGGGAAACATAATTCAAATGAAATTATATTTCACTTGAGAGACTATACTTTTTTTAAGGATTGTAGGCAATGCCTTTACTTTGCAATTTACTGATTAAATGCTAATTTTACAAAGTTACAAATACACCTACTGTCTTAGGAATTCCATTGTAAATCAAACTGAAATATCCTATTACATTGGATGATTAACCTTCTCATTTAAAGATGAGGGATATGAGGCTAAGAGAAGTGGAGCCATTGGGTGCAGATTACGCAGCCAATTAGAGTCAGGGGTGCATGGAAATCAGATCGTATAATTCCTCAGCTGGCACAGAGCTTTTGACTAAACTAGTTATTCTTGGTTGGACTTATTTTGAGGTTGGTTCAACTGGAAGATTTAAGGAGTAAGGCAAATTGCTCTCATACCTTGGAATTTTTCTTGGGGAATGGAGTTAAGTGAAGAAAAATCACTAGCTGGATCATGTTTTATAAAAGGATGCCACTTGAAGGTACCATGGATTGGATCATCATGGAGGTAAGGTCTGTATAAGGGAAAGATCATAAACTCTGATGGGACTTCCACCACATGACTTCTCATTTGTTTGACTAGGAATTGGGTGCAGGGAGGTGCAGTTACTTGGTCTCAACTCCTATCAAATAATAATAAAAGCAAAAGACACAGAAGGATTCTTTAAGAGATAAATTGGATAGAATATGTAAAGCATCCAGGATAGTGATTCACTTATATCTGATGTTTAATAAACATTAAAACTTATTTACCAGCCTTCTAAGGCAATTTTCCGGGACTGACCAGCAGACCCTGAGTGATGGAGAATATTTACTGTGATGCACCATTGCTGTGAAAGAGAGGGCTAACGGACTTTCTGGATAAAGGAACCAGACAGCCTTGATCACCTGCCTCTTCAGGCTTTTATTGTAACAGCAGTTTTAGAAAAGGTTTAACTTTTAAATACAATCAATAGGGTAAGTAATCTTGGGAGGACACATGTGTCTGAAGTGTCCTTTAAGCAAGGACACCTAAAGATTAAGCATAAAGATGCTGCTAAACACCCAAGGGTCTTCATGTACACAGACTTATCTGGAAAGGTTAAGGAAAAATTAGGGGCAGCCACTTTTAGCCAAATTCCCTTTTTGGAATGTCCTCCTTACAAACTTTCCAACCAAGTCTCCTGTGCTACCATACAGCAATTAAGCATTTAAACTAAACCTGAGATTAAATCATGGTATAGGGTAATAAAGCAAAAAGTGTTGGAGGCTCTGAGTCAATTTGTCAAACCACAAAACATCAGGAGCATGTCAGAGTCCTCACCTTGTTTTTCCAGAAAGTACAATGTTTTTTAATAAATTAACAAATCATAAAGGCATCTAGATCTGCGCTTCCTAAACATTCATTCTCGCTTTAGAACATCTCAGTCTTAGCCTTTGCTAGTATATGATAGAAACAACTATGGAAGGCACCTAACACAGTCATCTGAAAGCAAAGCATTTAAACTAAGAGTAGTTGTTTTTGACAAAAGTTGTATTATATCTATTTCTTTTTGTGCTGTGGTCAAAGGCAATATAATATTCATTTGTCTTATGATTGTATTTTCTGCATAGTATTGATCTGAGGCAAATAGCACTAGGCTTTGTCCATGCATTCACTAGAATCAAATTAAAATCAAATTAGCAGTTTGGAGATGTGTTCTTCTTTCCACAATTTGCCATGTGAATGGACATTGAGAGGCTATATGCTCCATTGGTCTTAAGACAATTAACAACAATATATTCTCAATTAAATATGGGTAATCTTGCCCATTTAGTATTTATGAGGTTCTCGGGAAATATCACTGAATAAGAGACAGTTGTCCTCAGGAAGCTCACAATTCAGCTCTTGTTTATTGATCATCCACAGTGATTCACAGAGCTGATTTACAGTCATAAAAATGAAATAGAAACAGAAACTGTAAACCAGTGTTTGTGAAGAAGCAAGTTTCCTCCTGTTAAGAGCAATTCCATATACAAATGTTTGCTGCAATGTAATGAACAGAAGCCTCTTGGAAGAGAAAGAATTTAACTCTTTTTGTGGGTGGACATTTGATTATATGCTTCTCCCTCAACTCAAAGTTTAGTTGGATAAGCTATTTAGGATTTTGAATAGAATGGTTCTTATGGAGTTTAAGACCCACTACCCTCAAATGGCACCTTGACATATTGAATACTTTAAAGGAGTTTGAGAAAATGGCTGATACAGGGAGGTCGTTCTGACCTCCCCCACATGCTTATCCCTTTCCCCTGAAACAGGCTGGAAAACTCTCATATGAAAGTTTTCCTGTACTGAGTGGAATGAAAATCCTACTCTCCAGAGACAAAGGGATGCCAAGAAGAATCCTGACAAACAGGCCTTGCTAAGTTTCCCCATCTGTTACACTTACCTCGCACTCCTCAATCTGTCACACTCCTCCATGATTGCACTTCTTAGCAAACTTAGCATAAAACCCTCAGCTCTGTTTTTTTGGGTTTCTTTTCCTTATGAAGTCTCTCTCCCATGTCACATAAAACTTATATTACATATATTTGTATGCTTGTGAGAGACAAGGTGCACATTACTATTTCAAGAGAGTTGTCACAAAGGGCAATGGGGATATAAAATGAGAGTGGAGTGAAACTTGAGTAACACAAATTAGGAACACAGGTGGACTATTTAACCTTAAAAGTTTTACTTCTAGAGTCTTGCTATGGATAGATCTTCAATTTTGAGCCTCTATTAGTGGAAATAATGAGGAGATTAAGTAAATCTCACTTCCTACTCATGTGTGAGGTGACATGTTAAAGATATCAAGACGGAAAAACTCGGAAAAGGAAGCAATGTTTAGGGTGGACATTTGATATTTTTGGTGTTATTTTTTGGGGGGTCCTTTGTAGAGGAGGAACAGAATCCTCTTTCTCTACCTCCTAAATTCTATGACTGGGCCTTAAAATAAAATTGTCGAAAAGAGATTAAAAAACAGGGGGAAAGGTCTTACTTACATATATATGCATGGGAGTTTGCAAAAAATAATATGTGACAGAATGAGGTGGTCACATGAATGATGCTTATACACCATCATGGGCTAAACCAGGGAAAAGAGGTGTTGAGATTCTGGATGGGGAGACAAGTTATGGGAAGTGATAAGAGTTTCCTAGGTGATGAATTGTCTCTCTTGAGTAGCTGTCTTTCTGATATGGAGACTTCTGAACAAATGGAGATTTCCTTTATAAATACAAATTTTCTTTACAAAAGGGGGAAATTATGCTCTGTTTTTTAAAGTACATGGAAGGGAGTGAAGAGCATTCTTGGGATCTGCTAGTTCTTAATTGCCTTTAGCTCAAAATAATTCACATGCCAAAGAAGCTTTTTGAAATGGCAAGTTCTGGTACTTTCACCTGGAATAAACTGTAGAACTTAATTAGGTAAAAAGAATATCAAGGAATTTTCAGGCAGAGATAATATCATAAGAGAATGAGAGAGGAAGAGAGGGAGGGAGGGAGAGAGAGAGAGAGAGAGAGAGAGAGAGAGAGACTTCCCAGTTGGTGTAGCACAGTGGTTGAGCATCCAGGAAGTCTCTGTTCAATTCCTATGAACCAGGAATTCCCAGTTTGATTCCTGGTCAGAGCACATGCCTGGGTTTTGGGCTCCATCCCCAGTATAGGGTGTGCGGGAGGCAGCAGATCAGTGATTCTCCCTCATCATTGATATTTCTATCTTTTTCTCCCTTTCCCTTCCTCTATGAAATCAATAAAAAATATTTTTTAAAGTAAAGATAAGGAAATTGTGTTATGCCTGGGCTTACAGGTGGGCTCATGCTCAAAGACTTGGCTCTCCATGGCTTCTAGGGGATAGGTTATACAGAGGGAAAATCATTAATCATGGTGACTGAGGGAGTTAGGGTTGTGGTTAGGGTTGTGGTCTGTATTGATTGGTCAGGATAGGGATCACTGCATGTGGTCCTGGTGTCAGCCTCATGTTGCTCTGTTTGCTTTCACAAAGGTGTGGTCCACGGCGTCATTCCTCTTTCCTGGGACTGGAGCTGAAACACCACTGAGACCTAGATGTTATCTTTCTCTGGGGACAACAGACCCCAGGTTTTGTTTCTAAGATTGTTTAATGCTGACTAGGGTCTCATTGTCCTGAGGCTTATGATGAAGGAGTGGACGTCCACAGGAGGGAGAGGCAGGAGAGTCAGCCTGCTCTTAGGCTGCACAAGGCCAGTTTGAATTGAGAGGAAAAGAGAAAGGGTCAGAGTAAAGAAATGAAGTTTCTGCTCAGTTACACTTCCTCTTATAAAGGTAGTGTCAGGGCCCAGCACAGGATATCACCAAATATCCCACAATGGCATACTTTGGAATTAAAGTTACTTGATAAGCAACTGGTGCCAAAAGGACACCTTGACCTCCCTTGTCTCCCTGAATGCAGGAAATAAGTCTCCCATGAAAGATGTCCTCTTTGCACAGGGAAGACAGCCCTTATCAACGGAGTTAAAGGATTCAGAGCCAATGTCTGTATAATGAAATTTTGTTGCCTCTTTTCTAATTGATTCCTTTGTTTAAATTCCTTATCAATGAATACCCAAACCATAATTAGATTCTTTTCTAATGAGCATTGACTGATTTTTTTTTGTCCTGACAATTTCTCACAAACTTATGGCTTCTTTGTCTAAAATTATAAAAAGGGGCATGGTTTGACCATTTCTTTGAGCCTCATTTTATAATCTGAGCACCAAATTATGATCTCTTCCCATCCCTGCCAATAGGTGAATGAGATGGTCAATCAGTATTCTATAAAGGTCATTCAGGCTGAGGTTTGGATTTGATAGGGGTGGGGGCAGCTGGCAAGGTGGTCCATTGGAGGATTATAGATGTCCCTTCGAAGAGCATTGAAGGGCTGAGCTGCACAGTCAGAACAGAGTTTAAGCAGAGCAGTGGATCCTGAATACACTGCAGAATTTGGGGTGCAGGTTGGGACATGGGCATTGAGGCAGAGACAGTCAAAAGAAGCTTTCTAGCTCTTGATGCCAATAGCGATAAAGATAAAAGTGATGTGCTAATAATTTCTTACAATAAGCAATAACTTCTAAATTGTTTTCCAGAACTGCTTCCAATTTAGTGAATGAAAATGGAGAACAAACAAGAAAAACTAAATAAAACTTGCTGAAAATTTATAAGGCCATATATAGAGTAAAAACTGATAGGGAAATAAAAGCATCAAAATTTGATTGAAATAATTGATTGGAAGATTGGGTAAAATCTTGAATCTGGTCCTATTATATCTTAGAGATTAGAAAATGAAAGGAAAAGTTATTAAGAGGAATATATAAAGATTCATAAAAATTATTTGGGATGAAAATTTAGAAGTGTTAGGTTAATAGAAGGTGATTATAAGCACCCAAAGGTGTAAGACTTGGGGCTTATGTATACTTTTGCCACACTATCACCTCCCCAAAATTGACACCAGTTCCTAGTATTTTTATTTTTTTATTTCTACATTGAAACTATTTTTAGGATCTGTGATATATAATTACAGTGGTTATTCTTTTTTCAAATATATGCTTTATTAGAGATTGTTATTTTTGTATATATTTGGTAGCTAAATATTTACAAGTAAAATTTGTTTCTTCAAATTTTAGAATTAATAGATAACAATTTCAATATAAAAATGTGTTCTCTTGCTGGGATTCTTGTTCCAGCATCTGGATAAGAACCTGGGAAAAAAAAACACCTTTGCATCCTGCCCAAAGGAAAACCACGTGTTTTGGTTGGTTACTCATTTCACTATGGTATTCAAAATATTCCCATACATTACCAAATGTTCCCGGAAAAACAAAATCCTCCCCAGCTGAAAAGCACTGCAATAGATAGTAATTAGTGTTAAAATGTATAACTCTATACCCATAACAGTGAACATTTGAATGAAAAAATAATTTTTTAGGGAAATATGCATTATCAAAAATTGATTTAAAATGTGACTTAATAAACAAAAAGACAAAGACATTAAAGTATTTATTACAGTTCCACTATTCAAGAAAGAGAAAGTCTATACTTCTTTATTTTGTTGAATTTACTGGCATTATATTGCTCAGTAAAATTATGTAGGTTTCAAGTGTACAGTTCTACAATACATCATTTGCACGTTGCATTGCGGGTTTACCATCTGAAGTCCAGTCTCCTCTCATTATCACTTACCCCCCATTTACCCTCTCCCACTTGCCAGATTCTGCACTTTCAATGCATTACATTGACTTGTCTGTCTATTCATGCCATGGTACCACACTGTTGTGAAGTAAAGCCATAGGCAGCCGCATCAGGGAGTTTTCCCCTTATGCCAAAAAAGTCTATTCCTTCTTTGTTCACTGGGATAATAATTCTGTGCTCTAACTGGCACAGTCTGTCTCTTCAGAAGCCAGCTGTAGCATAACCCCTATTTTACTTGGTTTGCTCTACACTTAAAGGTAAACGGGGAGCAAATTATCCACTGTAGACTCACTCTTTCACCTCTAGTTTTGCAATGCCCTCCCCAAATCTCCTACCATTGTTCTAATGCCCATTTTTACTCCAGGCCCTACTATTCTGTACTTGGATTAGTTTGTGAATTTGAGATGTCCAAGAATTCTCCCAATTTAATCTGCTTATAATATATTCTGCTGAAATTTCTTGATTTTTCTTTGGGTCTCCTTCCCTGAATTTCAAGCCCATACAAATTTTTCACAATTGTTGAATTGCTTTGTTTTTTTCCACTGGAAATTTGGGAGATTGAAAAATTAAATGCAAGAATTTAAACCAAAAGTCTTTCTTTTTTTATTTTAAGTTACCGTAGCTTATCTTCGATCATTATACCAAAATTAAACCTCTATAAATTTAATAGCGTATATTAATATAACTTCTAATTTCTGTGGTTCTTAAACTTTGATGTACTGACTAACTGCATCAGAAATACTTAGAAATTGCTTTATAAATGATAATTCTCAAGTTCTACCTCAAATATTCTGATACAGGAGGTAAGTGTGTGAAACCAAAATGTGATGGGTTTGCAGACAAAAAATGGTTAATGAAAGCAAAGTTTATTGAGAGAAGCCAGTTCTGGAAAAGGTGCAGCTGGGGTTGCAGGAGCAGGCCAGTGTCCAGAGCTTCCTTTTCATGTTGCAGTCAGGTGTTAAAGTCTATTAGTCCATGTGTAGAGCCCTACATGGCCATAAGCCACGTGGGTGCAGGGGAGCACATCTCCTGCCATAGGAGCACCCCGTGCACTGGGGAAAGAGAGAACAAAAGAGAGGAACACGCTTTTTTGTATACATGCTTGCTAGCTTTTGATTGGGTCTTTTGAAGAATTTTGGCTTAGTAGCATGCTTGTGATTGGTTATCTGCAAGCTGCCTGTCTTAGCAACATCCATACATTTTAAAGTTTATGTCTCCTATGCAGGCTCTTCTTTCCCTGCTTAGTTGGGTTGCCTTAATAGCTTTCACCAGTTGGGTTTCCTGGTTTTTCTTCCTCACCGCCCTTCCCCCACATGGTCCCAATTCCTGACTACCTAGTTTCCCTCTGTCTTCTCATATGGACCTAGGAATATGCATTTTAAACTTCCTTTTGAGCAGTTTTTAATTTATTTTTATGACCAGCCAGGTTTGATGTCACAGCCCTAATCTAGAACAGTCAAACATTTTGTGATTCTGATGTCATATTATTCTATTTTTAATTTTAGAATTACTCTTCCATTCCAACTCCTAAGGATATCAGAGTACATTTTAGTCTTTTTTTTTATGAGAGCAAATTTAATTTTTCTTTGAGAATTTCATGGCAATTGCTACATAACTGAAGACCTCCTGAAATACGGCAACAAAAAATTATTGCTCTAACTGTAGGGGTGATTGTAGTTCCATCTGAATAAGACACTATTTGAAAATGAGACAGTAATCTCCTACCAGTTCTTTGCTGGAGTTCTTAAATATGGAGAAGTAATTTTATCCTGTCTTGGTGATTATTTGGGGAAATCTCATTGTGACTTTTAAAATGATAATGTGGACTTGATGGGGGAAGATGAAGAGGAAAAGCTGGAGGCTTTGCCAGCACTTTCATGAGTAAGATATTCCATGACCTGGAGGAAAGGCATTTCATGGGAATATAAAGATAAAATGTTCTACTTCACGAATACATTTTTACTAATTTCATTTGGGAATTTCAATACTTGCTTTACTCTCTGGGGTTATAAGCTCAGAAATGCCTATTGCTAAACATTTAGTTGACACATTCTGGTTTTATTTGGAGGGGAAGGAATTGGTTAATTAGATTAATTTATTATTAAAATCTACAGATATTCAATTTGAAATGTTTATGCTTAAAATGGTCTATATACATTCATGAAAATAATAGTCTTTAATTTTTTTTTAACCTAGTAACTCTGTCCTCTGACGTTCAAGCATCAAGTTCCCCTTCTCTTGCTGGCCAGAGCTAACAGCCACAGCCTCTTACAGAAGAGAAATTAGATGTAAACGCTGATCAATCCCATACAGTTTGAACTTTGTACCACTAACAGGACATTTGTTGTTCATTTGTCTTTGGGTGAAATAGGGAGCTTTGGTGCTGGCACTGCGGTGAAATAGAGGGTCCTGAGTCTATCTTTCAATGTGTATGTTTTTTAAAAAAAATGTTTTTATTGATTTTAGAGAGAGAAGAATGGGGAGGGATAGAGAGATAGAAACATTAATGAGAGAGAGAGAGACATTTATGGGCTGCCACCTGCACAGCCCCTATAGGGCATCAAGCTCACCACTCAAGCATGTGCCCTGACTGGAATCAAACCAGGGACCTCTTGGTTCAACAATTGATGCTCAACCACTGAGCCACATAGGCCTGGTACAGTGAGTATTTTTATTCAAACTGCAAAGTGATTATACAGACACAGACTACTCTATATCTGAAATCACGGAAATGAAGTTGCTTGAGACCTTTCTCTAATCCTGGGTTAACCAAACAATAACATCCCCATTAAAATGGTGTGTGTGTGTGTGATTATGCACACTAACTGCAGGTTTTCCATCAGGTTTACCACTCCCCTGGGAACTTTAAATCTCACTGTAGCCAGTCTCTAATTTCTTCTACTTCCTTTCTGTTCATAAATGCATCTTGGGATTCAAAGTAGAAACACATAAGCAAGGCTTGGGAGTTTATAACTCCACCTTTGTGGTGAAACAAATTAGCAGTCAAATCCTTTGTGTAGATCATTGCATCATCATCAAGATTAGAACAAAAATATTTTTAAATTTAATTACAGAAGATGTGTATATAAGATAGGTAGGAAAAGAGCTATTTAGACAGGAAACATAAAACCAGGATAAGTGCACAAAAGACATAAGTGCACACGCGCGCGTAAACACACAGACACACACACACACACACACACACACTGTATTTACCTTCTAATGCCAAATAACAAATTGCCATACACTTAGCAACTTACAACAATAATTTATGATTTCACAGTTCCCATGAGTCAAGAGTCTGGCATGTTTTAGTTGGATTTTCTGCTGAGTGTTTCTTATGGCTGAAATCACAATCTCAGCCAACTGTATCTTCATCTGGAAATTCAACTTGGGAAATCCACTTCCAAGCTTTCTCAAATGCTTGGCAGAGTTCTTCTTGCAGCTCTGACTGAGGTCCTCATTTTCTTGCAAGATGTTGACCAAGGCTCACTCTTCGCTCCCAGAGTCTGCTTTCCACAGCTCAGAGGGCTCCTTCCATGGGCCTCTCCACAACATGGCAGCTTATTTTTTCAAGGACAGTCTATGGGCTCACTGAATTGAGTCAGGCCCGCCCAGAGTAATTTCCCTTTGAATGAACTCAGAACCAATTATTAGGGACCTTAGTTATATCTGTAAGATTCTTTCACCTGTGCCATTTAATGTAAATTAATTATAAGATCAATATCTCACCATAATCTTCCTGCACTCCAGGAGAAAATTTTATGAAGCATGTAAAATAGGGGACAGAGATTTGGGGAAGCTGTCTTAGAATGAACTCTAGTATTTATAGCCTTTGTCTTAATACACATATCCTAGACTGGTTTGCATTCTGCCTCACAACCTACTCTTTATTTTTACAAGCTCAGGGCCATTATGATTTCACTATATTTCTCATCTTTGGCCTTCAATTTCTGTGTCACTACCTGTGATGTCTCATGGTCCGGGCTGCTGTTGTTGCTTTACTTGGAGACACTGGCCTTTTATACTTGTTCAGTTTCTAGGTCAATCTACAAACCTTTTAACAACAATAACAACAGCAACTACAATAATAACAAAAAACATGAGAAGATGCCATACACGCAAAATAGTTCAAAGTAACTGCATATGTATACTACATGTCTATCATGTCTTTTCTTTGGGGGTTTGACCTAGGCACTCAACCAAACCAAGCAGGGAAGCCTGATTTTAGAGTATGGAGAATTGTTATTTTACTTTTAAAAATCATTTTCTTGTGTAATAGTTAATGATTGTACCACTGTGGAAATCAGTTTGGATGTCCTCCATGCCTCAACAATTCCACTCGTAGTTATACACCCCAAAGAATTGGAAATGGGTCCTCAGTCCAAACCCTTTATATGAATGTTTATAGTATCATTGTTCACAATAACCAAAAGGTGAAAACAACCCAAATGTCCATCAATTGATGAACAGATAAACAAAATACTTTATATTTACACAATGAAATGCTAGTCTACTAACATTTCATGTTAAAAGGAATAAATAAAATTATGATATAAGCTACAACATGTATGAAATGTAGAAACATTATATTTTAATAATTTTATCGTATTTTCATAGATAAAAGAAGCCATATACAAAATATTACATTTCCATTTATCTGAAATAACCATAATAGGCAAATTTTTAAAGATAGAAAATAGATTAGAGAAATAAAAAGTAGATGGTAGGTTATGTTGAGATTTCTTTTGGTGGTGATAAACATGTTCTGAAATTGCTGTGGTGGTATTTGTACAAGTTATGTGAATATACTAAAAATAATTGCATTGGGGATTTTAAATGGGTGAATTATATGTAAGTTGTATCTCAGGAACACAGTTAATAAAAACAGTTAATAACTGCTAAAACTGTTAGGTAAACAGTGGTGAAGCATGAACCCTTTTCTCAAAACCTAACTAAAAAATAGAGCCTTATTTATAACAAAGTGATTTACTTTTGGGCCAAGTCTTTTTCACTCGCTGAAAATATGTTTTTCTTTAGCTTTTGATCTGAGGAAATTCAGTGAATCTATGTTGCTTCTTAGTCAGATTAAGAGAGCTCTTTGGGAGGTATATGTGTGGGCTTTGATTGTGGACTCTAGAGAGAACAGTAATTCATCATTGCTTTTGGAGATTATTTACTTGTTTCTCTTACTGTGAAGTGCCTTCATGGGAAGTGTTGGGAGGGGTGAAGGTGGACATTCATACTTAGTTTCTATGGGATCTTTAAAGAGTTTCACAGATGTAGGGTTGTTTTAGCACACTGGCTAAACCCCAGATGTCGTGGCCATATGGAGTTAAGTGAAGCTAAACCTTGGACCAAGAGCTTCGAGGGAGAACGGAAAGAGAAGAAAGCCAACAGTAATGGGCACTTCTGAAGGGAGGCATCCACATATCTTCTCTTTAATGAAGTGTTTTCCTTATTAAGCAATTGCCACATTTAGTAAATTAGAAAATATAACTTTCATATTTTGGATGAGAAAAGTAAGACCTAGAGAAATGGTCACAGTTAGTCAATTGTGGAGTTGTAATTTAGTCACAGTTTTTTGGTTTTGTTTTTTTATTCCTGAAGGCTTCATTTTCCCAACTCCTTGTTTTTCACTCTACATGAGTGACTCTCCAATGAGGAAAATTTTGGGAAATATCTGGAGACATTTTTATTGTGATAACTGACTGGGGGTATGCTACTGGCATCAAGTTGGGTAGAGGCCATGGATGTAGTTAGATATTCTGCAATACGCAGCACATCCTTGCAGAAATTATTATCTGGTCCAAAATATCAGTAGTGCTACTCTATATGCAGCTTAGTATCTAATCAACTTCCATGTGTTCAGCAAAATCCATTGATGATTCCAATTCTCACATTTATATCCCTAGTTTGGATCTTTATTAAGAGCTCTGAACTTATGTATGCAACTGCTTCCTAGAAATATCGATCTATCCTATATAATAAAAGGGTAATATGCTAATTGACCCAAACAGCAGAATGACTGAGAATGACTAGTCACTATGACACACACTGAGAACCAAGGGGCAGATGCTCAGGGCAGGAGCTGTCTCCTGGTGGTCAGGATGCTCCCACAGGGGGAGCTCTGCTCAGCCACAAGCCAGGCTTATGGCTGCCAGTGCAGTGGTGGGGGTGGGAGCCTCTCCTGCCTCCTCAGCAGTGCTAAGGATCTCTGACTACAGCTTAGGCCTGCCCCCTGCTGGCAAGTGGACATTCCTGAGGGCTCCCAGGCTTCCAGAGGGATTTCTGACTGCCAGCTTAGGCCCTATCCCCTGGGGTGGGGGGCAGACTGCGAGAAGGCATAGGCTGGGCTGAGGGACCCCCCTGAGTCCACAAATTTTTGTGCACCAGGGCCTCTAGTCCTATCTAATAAAAGAGTAATACGCAAATTAGGCATCACTTCTTCACAAAGATGGCCGTCCCCATAGCCACAAGATGGCAGGGCCCAGTCTGGCTTAGTCCCGTCACTGAAGTGGTCACACCTGTTAGCCAGGCAGGTGGTGGGGGAGGTAGGGTGCCTGAGGGGTGGAACAGAAGATCAGAGGGGGCTGGAGGTCCCCTGCCCAGGCCAGAGGCCTTCACCAGAGGCCTCAGGCATGGGCAAGGGCAGAGCTGGTGATTGGAGGGGGCAGGGTCAGAGCCGGTGATCAGAGGGGTATTAGGGTGCCCTACCCAGGCATAAGGCCTGGACCAGAGGCCTCAGGCCTGGGCAGGGGCAAGGCCAGAGATTGCAGGGGCCTGGGCTCTGCAGAGCCAGCAATCGGAGGGGCAGGGGCAGAGCCTGCGATCGCAGAGGTCTGGGCACTGGTGGATCTGGCAAAGCAGAGGCCTGGGGGTCCCCTGCCCAGGCCTGTAACCTTAGCCAGAGGCTGCAGTGGGGCAGGGGTGGAGCTGGCGAGCTCAGGGCCTGGGCAGGGGCAGAGCTGGTGATCAGAGGGGCAAGGGTGGAGCCTTTGATCACAAGGCCCAGGGCTGTAGCCTTGGGCAGAAGCTGCCAATGGGGCAAGGGAAGAGCTGGCAATTGCAGGGGGCAGGATCAGAGGCCCTAACACAGAGGCCTGGGCTCTGTGAAGCTGGTGATCAGAGGGGCTTGGGGGACTTATACCTAGGCAAAAGAATAATATGCCAATTAACCCTCACTCAGTCACAAAGATGGCGGAAACCAGGGACCTGTAGTGAGGCAGAAGGTTTGCGTTGCCCGGGCGATGGAGGAAGCCATGATTCCTACCTGCCCTGCAGGCCCTGAGTTTCACTCAAGGCAACAAAGTTTCAATAACATAAGGCAAATAAACTCAAGATACCTGCTTCTAGCCTGCGGCTTTGAGTGGAAAGGAAACAAAGATTCAATTATATAAGTTAAATAAATCCCAGATACCTGCTTCCAGCCCCTGGCCATAGCCAGCCTGATAATGGCCCTCAGCCCCTCATCCAGGCTGGCCAGGCACCCCAGTATAGACCCCCACCCAAAGGGGCTGTGGCCAGCCTGAAAACAGCCCTCAGCTTCTCAATCAGGCTGGCCACACTTCCATGGGGTGTTTGACCAGCCTGCAAACAGCCATCAGCCCCTCATCCAGGCTGGCTAGGCACCCCAGCAGGACACCCTTCAGGGCAAACCAGCAGACCCCCACCTGTGCACCAGGCCTCTGTCCTATATAATGAAAGGCTAATATGCAAATTGTCCCTAACAGCAGAACGACTGGAAATGACTGGTCATTATGACACACACTGACCACCAGGGGGCAGATGCTCAATGCAGGAGATGCCCTCTGGTGGTCAGTGTGCTCCCACAGGGTGTGCTCTGCTCAGCCACAAGCCAGGTTGATGGCTGGCAGCACAGCAGTGGTGGCGGGAGCTTCTCCTGCCTCTTCAGCAGCGCTAAGGATGTCTGACTGCAGCTTAGGCCTGCTCCCTGCTGGCAAGTGGACATCCCTCAAGGGCTTCTGGACTGCCAGAGGGATGTCTGGCAGCCAGCTTAGGCCTGATTGCTGGGGGAGCGGGCCTAAGCCAGCAGGTGGACATCCCCCGAGGAGTCCCAGTTTGCAATAGGGCACAGGCCAGGCTGAGGGACCCCCTCCCCCCCAAGTGCACAAATTTTTGTGCACTGGGCCCCTAGTATATATATAATAGGCTAAGTGTCCATTCCTTCTACTGGTAGCCATGATGCGCACTGACCACCAGGGGGCAGATGCTCAACACAGGAGCTGCCATGATGCACACTGGCCATCTTAACTAATAAAAGCGTAATATTGAAATTGACCATCCCTTCAGGACACCTAAGCCATGCCCACCAGCCAATCAGAGCAGCTGTATACAAATTAACCCAGCCAACATGGAGGCTGGCACTCAGGGAGTTGAGTAAACAGGCAGTTTCCTTTACAGCAGGAGTGAAACTGAAACTGTTTGTGGCCCTGCTGGCCTTCCCCCCTGCTCCAGTCAATGTCATATTTGCAACAAAGTATCAATCCTAGAAGCCTCAGGAGCTGAAACAAACAGCAGTCTTGGCTGTGAACTTTGTTACCTGCCTAGGCTTGGCTTAAAAGAACAGTGTATCAATTACCAGAAACCTTCTTCCAGCCAGGCTTGCTGGGACATTGGGTCAATGGGAGCTGTGGGCAGCCTGAAAGTGCCCCTCAGCCCATCACCCACGCTAGCCCCACCACAATGGGGTGAGGGACACCACTGGGGGGCTTGGCCAGCCTGCAGACAGCCATCAGCCCCTCACCCGGGCTGGCCAGGTACCCCAGTAGGGATCCAAAACCTGAAGGGACTGTGGGCAGCCTGAAAACCTACAAATGGCTCTCAGGCCCACACCCAGGCTGGCCACACCCCAATGGGGTGGGGTACCCTACTGGGGGGCTTGACCAGCCTGCATACAGCCATCAGCCCCTCAGCCAGGCTGGCCAGGCACGCCAGCAGGTGGACATCCCCAGAGGAGTCCCAGACTGCGAGAGGGCACAGGCTGGGCTGGGGGACTTCCCTGAGTGCACAAATTTTTGTGCACTGGGCCCCTAGTTTTAAAATAAACAGTGGTGGACCTGGTGCTGACAAATGAACACTCGGCTTCCCCAAGTAGAACACAGGTCCCGCCACCACCCTGGAGCAGCATCCCACCAAATCGCAGCCAATGCTGCCAAGACCCCATGGCACAAAATGTGGTCCACAGCCCAGCCCAGCCCAGAAGTGGTTGCTGTGGGCGTTGTGTAATGACATCACACAGCAACATTTGGCTTCCTCTCCCTAGAGGCTAGCCTTCTTGGAGTTTCTTCAGCTCAGGAACCCGACTTGCTTTATAGCCAGGTGCAAACACTTCATAGTTTAACCAAATGTCTGTGAAGCATTTTCTCTTGCATTACCTCATTTGATCCTCACAGAAATCTTGGAGTAGGTAGATAGGAGACTTGGTAGAATCCTATTTTCTTTTCATTAGCAAGACGTGAATAGCGATATTAAAATATTTTTTCTAGTTAATTTATTTTCAATGTGCATGAATCCATGAATGGGACACTAGTCTTCTCATAAATTCCCTAAACTCAAAATATTTAGTTATCACATATTTGGTTAGTATTTAGATTTGCAATTATAACATTAATATAACAATTTTGTTTTACACGTTTTTTTCTTTGAATCAGGATATAAATAGAGACTACTCATTGGGATTGCTAGGTATGTTCCTAAATACTCTTCTAATCTACAGTCTTCTTTCATTTATTTTGTGATGTAGGTTGATATTGCTGATTGTAACCTTTGTTGTTCTCAATTTCTCATACATTAGTAACTATTCTGGGAATTTGATTAGATTCAAACTTTTTTTTTAGCAAAATTAATTCACAGGTAGTACTATATTTTTCTATTAGGAGGCATTTGAAGTTTACTTGTTTTTCTTTTGGAGTTTTAGCAGCTATTACTGATCAATACCCATCTCCATTAAGTCAAATGGGCATGTACTAACCAAATCATTTATTCCTTATGTATTAGCTGGAGTATTGTAATAAAGAGAAACTTTCCTTCATCTATTATTGGTTACCCCTTTGTACAATTCATATAGGAAAGGTAAGCAAATACTTAATTATTTCTCTTTACTTAACCATTTTCAAAATAATTTACTGGTACTACTCAGTTACAACCAATAGTTTAACACACTATTATTATGCACTGAAGGACAAACTTATTTGTATGTTTTACTCCATTGTAGTTTTCATCATTATTGACACTCAGATCATCCTTGTTGGTGAGTGAAAACCTTTTGAACTTGGCTCCTTAGTTCCTCCAGATGTTGCAGGTTTCTACAGTGGACTGAGGTTCCTTGGTCTATCTGATCCTGATTATTTCCTTTTTATTTTTTCAAATCCTCCATATTTCTGTTTCATAGATGGTATTGTTTCCCAAGCCCGTTACTTATTTAGCTTTTAAACTAACCTCTTTTGTCCTGGGGGAAAAAGAGTCAGGAAATGAAGGAGTCTGCTGTTTAGATCTAAGTTCTCTCTCTCTCTTTAAAAATTATCTTAATTGAGATATTAATGACAAATAAAATTACAAGACATTTAAAGTGTACATTGCTGTGATATGCTATCTAATCTAATAAAAGAGTAATATGTTAATTATGTTACTCTGATACATCCCAAGCCATGCCCACCAGCCAATCAGAGAAAGTATATGCAATTTAACCCAACCAAGATGACGGCCAGCAGCCATTGAGCTAGAGCAAACAAGGGGCTTCCTTGCCCTGGCAATGGAGGAAACTGCCTGTGTAGGCCCACTGTGGCCTCCGCTCAAGGCAACAAAGTTTCAATTATAGAAGATAAATAAACCCTAGATACCTGCTTCCAGCCAGCCTCGCTGGGAGCTTGGGTGACTGGGGGATGTGGCCAACCTGCAAACAGCCAACAGCCACTCACCCAGACTGGCCAGGCACCCCAGCGGGACCCCACCCTGATCTGGGACACCCTTCAGGGCAAACCAGCCAGCCCCCACCCATCCACCAGGCCTCTATCCTATATAATCCTATACAATAAAAGGGTAATATGCAAATTGACCCTACCACCAGAACAATTGGGAATGACTGGTCACTATGGCACACAGTGACCACAGGGGGCAGACGCTCAATGAAAGAGCTGCCCCTGGTGGTCAGTGCACTCCCACAGGGGGTGCTCTGTTCAGCCACAAGCCAGGCTGATGGCTGCCAGTACAGTGCTGGTGGTGGGAGCCTCTCCTGCCTCCTCAGCAATGCTAAGGATGTCCGACTTCAGCTTAGGCCTATCCCCCGCTGGCAAGTGGACATCCCCCGAGGGCTCTCGGGCTGCCAAAGAGATGTCTGACTGCCAGCTTAGGCCTGATTGCTGGAGGAGCGGGCCTAAGCCAGCAGGTGGACATCCTCCAAGGGGTTCCAGACTCTGAGAGAGCACAGGCCAGGCTGAGGGACCCCCGAGTGCACAAATTTTTGTGCACCGGGCCTCTAGTATTGATATATATAAATATTGTGAAAGTATTCCCCATCTAGTTAATTAGCACATCCATCACCGCACATATTTATCTTTTTTGGGGAGTGGGGTGGAGGTGAGAACATTTAAGTTCTACTCTCTTAGCAGATTTCAAATATATACCACAGTGTTATCAACTATGATCACCATGTCTTGATCTAATTTCTTAGAGATCTTCTAAAATGTAAACAAATTATGCCACTTGCAGGATTGAAACTTGCATAGGTCCACAGCTGACAGCAGAACCAAGTCCCAACTTCTTAAAGAGCCCCTTTATCATCTAGATTCTGCTTAGCTGGCTTCTTGTCTGGCCCCCTTGCCCTGTCTAAACTTCAGTCACCTGGAATCCCTTGCAGTCCTCCCATTATGGCACTGTTTCTCCAGCTTATTGTGTTTTGCTCATCATGTTCTTTCTACGTGATCACCTAGAACACATTCCCCACTCTCTCACCTTTGTCTCCTTTAATTCTATTTCTTCTTATGGCTTATCTTATATTTTATTTCCTCTTTGAGGGTTTGCCTATGTTTTCTCATTTTGTTGTACAGTTCTAGATTATGCTTGATGAAGATCAATCAGTTTATTTTTTAATTAAATCTTTATTGCTGAAAGCATTACATATCATCAGTTTATTTTTAATGTGACTTTTCACTCTCACAAATGTCCCCTTTGGATGATACATTATGCAATCATCCTATCTCTGAACCCACAATACTCATCTTGTGACCTTCCATGGCATACTATAATTGTACCTATCATTTCTCAATTCAATTACACTTTTTTATTTTCTTGTTTATCTTTGTTTTATTTTATTTTATTGATTATTTTTTACAGATAGGAAGGGAGAGGGATAGAGAGTGAGAAACATGGATGAGAGAGAAACATCGATCAGCTGCCTCCTGCACACCCCCCACTAGGGATGTGCCTGCAACCAAGGTACATGCCCTTGGCCAGAATTGAACCCGGGACCCTTGAGTCTGCAGGCTGACGCTTTATCCACTGAGCCAAACTGGTTAGGGCTCCTTGTTTATCTTTGTTATGAACTGAACTGTGCTCCCCCCCAAATTTAGTTTGGAGACAGGGCCTTTAAAGTGGCAATTAAAGTTAGTAAGGTCATAAGGTTGGGATTTTATCCCAATATAACTCGTTTCCTTCTGGGAAGAGGAATAGACACCAGAGAGACACACACACAGAGGCAAGAGCAGGTGAGACACAGTGAGAAGGTAGACATCACAAGCCAAGGAGAGAGGCCTCAGAAGAAAATAAACCCGATGGCACCTTAATCTTGGACTTCTTGACACTAGAGCTGTGAGAAAATAAATCTTTTATTTAAGCCAGTTAAGCTGCAGTATTTTTCTTTTTAGGCAGCTCTAGTAAAGTAATAGTCTTCTTTATTACTGACTTATTAAATTTTTTTATTCCTACTGCTCGTTATAGTGGTATGTATATAGTGGGCATTGTATTGTCAGGGTTTAGTCAGAGTAACAGAAACATTAGGAGTGATATATAATAAGGAATTTCTTATAGGGAGCTGATCTTATGCTATGGTGGGAGCTGGTTAAATAGTCTATAAATAGTTAAGTGATCTATGTGTGAATTAAGAAAGCAGACACCTGGGAAGAAACAATGGAGGTGAACTGGTGAAGAGCAAGGAGAAACTGGAGCCCATGAGGATAATGCTGAACTCATAAGAGTGGACTAGAGCAGTTGTGTGGGTCTTTACAAATCTCCAATTTCAATGCTGCAAGTGACTTGTAATGGAAGCAGAATCCTTTGTCACAGAACTAAGCCATTTACCTGTCCAAGGAAATGGAAATGTGAAAGGGGTATCTAATGGCAGCAGGACAAGTGGTAGACTTGGATCCGCCCATACCATCAAGATGAGCCAGCTGTTGGGCCTAATGTGTGTGAGTTAAAATAGTGCTTAGTAAAGAGCCTGCACTGATCTTTCAATTATTAGAAAAAAAAAAAGGCTTCTCTTTCCAGTCCCCTCTCAGATATTATGCAAATCCCACTGTGGTCTTCACTAAGTTAAAATTACACACTGAGGAGAATTCTAGGAAATGGGTTCTCCTTTATCTAAGTGGCACAATATGAATCCACCAGACACTCAATATTATTTGTTTAAAAAAATGAGTGATACTGAAGCTAGTGACCCCATCATAGTATTTTTATTCTTCTCCTAGAATGGAAAGGACTTAGGGAACTCATCTAGCATCTTTTCCAGAAGCTGCCTGCATAAATCTTCCTCTGTAGACTCTGAAGGTATTGAACATTTTATTATGCAGTTGGTATTTTATTACTAAACTAGAGGCTCTGTGCATGAAATTCTTGCATGGAAGGGGGTGTCCCTCAGCCTGGCCTATACCCTCTCCAATCTGGAACCCCTTGGGGGGTGTCTTACTGCCAGTTTAGGCCCACAGGGATTGTGCTTAAACTGGCAGTGGGACATTCCTCTCACAATCTGGGACTGCTGACTCCTAACTGCTCACCTGCCTGCCTGCCAGCCTGATTGACCCCTAACTGCTCCCCTGCCGGCCATCTTTTGATGGCCATCTTGTGAAGACATTGTGCATGATGCCACCTAGGCTTTTATTATAAAAGATTAATAAAGATGAATCAAACATATTAGATATAATGCTCCAAAAATAAGCTTGAATCATGAAAATTGGTTAGACCACTAATTTATAATTTAGTTAAAATAGATGATGAACAAAGAACATCAAGTGGTAGGCCTTATTACTTCATATTTATTCTCAAACTAATGTAATTACAGATTACCACCTGGTTTATGAAGTAGCCAGTTTAAGTCTTTGTTTTAATTCTTCCATTTCCTGACTACCTTTTTATTCATCAACATGAACTGAAGAGGGAGAGGTAGGAATTTCTGAAACACATAGTGTACTGTGGCATTGGAACATTTTATTCTCTTAATTTCCCAGGGACCAGAAATTTCAAGCAGAACAAAAACACCATTGTTGTTGATTGTTTATATTCAGGGACAATATATGTTTCAACACATTAATTCAGAAAAATGATTCATTGCCACAGAATCTAAAAATGCTCTGCAACTGGTGACTGCAGTTTTTAGATAGGTGAAGTTTGCATGAACAGTGCTAGACCCTTTTACCTCTGGGACACTTGAACCAGCTCAGCTGTTACAAAAGACCTCATGGACATGGAGATTTTTCTTTTCTATTTACCAGGGTCACTTCAGGACCCAACCCCAGGACTGTGGATCAGTCATTCATCCTTCAGATCTTTTGCTTGGTCACTTCTGGAAAAGAGGTATAGATAGATGCGCAACCAAGTGGTCATTCAAAGGCTAAATACCAAACATATGAACTACTTTGGCAAACTGTCTACAGTAGAATAATTGGTTAAAATATTGTTGGGATATAGACAGATTTTATTTATCCAATTAAATCTCAGGCATTGCTTATTTTAATGTGCATAAATATAGGTTGCTGGCATTTTTCTTTTAATTGAAAGGGAGAGAATGATCCATGATCCTCCTCTCTCATTCTAATGAGGTAAAAGTCAGAAAACTGGAAATGCATATAGATTTTCTTGATTATTTCTCTTAATACAAACATAAGAATGATAGCCTACTCTTTGTCCTCAATTACTTCCATACATGGGACACTGTATTTGGACTTAGCACTTATGTGAGAGGAATTTGCATCATCCAAAAAACAATGCATATAGACAAGAAATGAACTGAAATAACAAGAATGAGAAAATGGTGATACATCATAAATGATAATCAGAAATATCCTGATAAGTCAGTGGTAAGGATATAAAAAAATCTCTGATGTTCCATAAAATTCTTTGCTGCCAGCGTAGAAAAGAAAGATATCCCATCAAATCATACTTCTTTGTGTCTCCTATTTCAATGATCAGAGCTCTCAGAGAGAAATTAAATGGGCTTTCTCTCCTTGTTCTCATTTGGTCACTAAAATATAGAGACATACTCAAACCACTAGAGGCATCTCTTTTCTTTGGAGAGGAAGAAAACAATTTAAATTGTATAATAAGCTGTATACTTGAAATCACACAGGAAAAAGCCAAGCAGGACAACTATTGCAATTTTCAAAGATGTTTCATTGTCTGCAGAGGACCCCTGCCACTGGGGAATCTGACCTTTCCAAGGTCTTGAAAGAGATATGGCAAAGGTGGACTTTGTCACACAAACATGCTTTGAACTTCTCCAGTGGGCTTCACTGGTAGCTTGATGGGAGAAGGCAATAGGATGGAGAGAGGGTAATCTAGATCATTATGGACAATTACAACAAGGTCTTTGGAATTTGTAACTTCTATTTTATAGTAGTTTTCTAGAACTTCCCATTTTGACATTTGAAAAAGAATGAGTGAGGCAATACACAACACACACACACACACACACACACTCACACACATATCACTTAATTATCACAAATTATTAAGCAGGTATTTGTATTTCTCTCTCTCTCTCTCTCTCTCTCTCTCTCTCCATCTATATATATATCTACATCTACATTTATATCTATATTTATCTATAACTATATCTATCTATATCTATCTACTGCTGCATAGTATTCCATGGTGTAAATGTACCACAGATTTTTTATACACTTATCTACTGATGGTCACTTGGTCTGTTTCCATGAACATAGGGGTGTAAATTGAACTTCCATGAACATAGGGCTGCATACATTCTTTCTGATTGGTATTTCAGGTCTCTTAGGAAAAATTCCTAGAAGTATGATCAGGCAATTATATACTTGGTTTTTTAAAGGAAACTGCAAACTGTTTTCCATAATGACTGCACCAGTCTGCATTCTCACCAGCAGTGTACCAGGGTCCCCTTTCTCCACATCCTCTCCAGCACTTCTAATTGTTGATTTGTTGATGGTAGTCATTCTGACAGGTGTGAGGTATTACCTCATTGTTATTTTAATTTGCATTTCTCTAATGATCAGTGACTTTGAGCATTTTTTCATGTCTCTTAGCTATCTGTTTGTTCCCATTGGAGAACTGTCCATTTATGTCCTTTCCTATTTTTTAAATTGGATTGTTTGTCTTACTTTTGTTAAGCTGTGTGAGTTCCTTATATATTTTGGATATTAAACCTTAATCAGATGTATCATTGCCAAATATGTTCTCCCACACAGTGGGTTCCCTTTTAATTTTGTTGATGGTTTCTTTTGCTGTGAAGAAGCCATAATTATTATATAGTCCCATTTGTTTATTTTCTCCTTAGTTTCCTTTGTCCTGGGAAAAGTATCCCTAAACATATTGCTACAAGAGATGTCTGAGATAATGCTGCTTATGTTTTCTTGTAGGATTTTTATAGTTTCACAACTTACATTTAAGTCTCTTATCCATTTTGTGTTTATTCTTATGTATTGTATAAGTTGGTGGTTTATTTCATTTTTTGCATGTATCTGTCCAATTTTCCCAACAGGATTTATTGAAGGGACTGTCTTGACTCCATTGTATGCTCTTGCCTAATTTGTCAAATACTAATAGAGCATAATGGCGTGGGTTGATTTTCTGAGGTCTTTGTTCTGTTCCATTGATCTAAGTGCCAGTTCTTGTGCCAGTACCAGGCTGTTTTGATTACAATGGCTTTGTAGTATAACTTTATATTTGGTATTGTGATCCCTCTAAATTTGTTCTTCTTTCTCAAGATTGCTACAGCTATTCAGGATATTTTTAGATTCTATATAAATTTGTGGAGTATTTGTTTTAGATCTGTGAAATATGTCAGTGGCATTTTAATAGGGATTGCATTGAATCTGTAGATTGCCTTGGGTAGTATGGGCATTGCCTTGGGTAGTAATGTTAATTCTACCTATCCATAAACACAGTAAATTCTTCCATTTGCTTATATCTTCCTCTATCTCTTTTTGCACTCTCCAACAGTTTTCTAAGTACAACTCTTTTACCTCCTTGGTTAAGTTTACTCCTATCTTAATTTTTTTGTGGCAATGGCAAATGGAATTGTTTATTTAATTTCTCTTTCTGAGAATTCATTATTGGTGCATAAAAATTCCATCTATTTCTGGGTGTTAATTTGTATCCTGCTAAATTTATTTATTAAATCTAATAAATTTTTTGGTGTTTTTAGGGTTTTCTATTTACAATATCATGTTGTAAATATGAGAGTTTTACTTCTTCCTTTTCAATTTGAGTACTTTTATTTCTTCTTCTTGTCTGATCGCTGTGGCTACGACATCCAGTACTATGTTGAAAGTGGACATGCCTGTCTAGTTCATGTTCTTAGGGAAAATGGTTTTAGTTTTTGCTCATTGAGTATGATGCTCCCTGCTGGTTTGTCATATATGGTCTTTACTATGTTGAGATATATTCCCTTCATTCCCACTTTGCTAAAGTTTTTATCAAAAATGGGTGTTGGATTTTGTCAAATATATTTTCTGCATCTATTGATATGATCATGCTTTTTTTCATTTTGTTTATAATGTATCACATTTCCTGATTTACAAATATTGTACCAGCCTTGCATCCTTGGAATAAATCCCACTTGTTCATGGTGCATGATATTTTTAATATATCACTGGATCAGATTTGTTAATATTTTGTTGAGGATTTTAGCATCTATGTTCATAAGGAATTTTTTCATTTCATCCACATTGTCCAACTTGTTGGCATGTGGTTGTATATAGTATTTTCCTTTTTTAATTTATCTTTATTGTTCAGATTATTACAGTTGTTCCTCTATTTTTCCCCCATTTCCCACCCCACCCTTTGTTCCCCCCCACTGTCCTCATCCATAGGTGTACGATCATTGTCCATTCTCTTCCCA
>PVJC01004851.1:37827-61853 GCA_004026665.1 Murina feae
TCTATTCTATTCACCAGTTTATTCTGTTCATCAGATTTTTTATTCACTTGATTTTTAGGTTCACTTGTTGATAGATATGTATTTGTTGTTCATAATTTTTATCTTTACTTTTTCTTCATCCTCTTCTCAAAGGATACCTTTCAGCATTTCATATAATACTGGTTGGGTGGTGATGAACTTCTTTAGCTTTTTTTTGTCTTTGAAGCTCTTTATCTGACCTTCCATTCTGAATGATAGCCTTGCTGGGTAAAGTAGTTTTGGCTGTAGGTTCTTGCTGTTCATCACTTTGAATATTTCTTGCCACTCCCTTCTGGCCAGCAGTGTTTCTGTTGAGAAATCAGCTGATGGTCATATGGTTCCCCCTTGTAGGTAACTAACTGCTTTTCTCTTGCAGCTTTTAAGATTCTCTCCTTGTCTTTTGCTCTTGGCATTTTAATTATGATATGTATTGGTGTGGTCCTCTTTCGATTCCTTTTGCTTGGAGTTCTCTGTGCTTCCTGGACTTGGAAGTCCATTTCTTTCACCAGGTGGGGGAAGTTTTCTGTCATTATTTCTTCAAATAGGTTTTCAATATCTTGCTCTTTCTCTTCTTCTGGTACCCCTATAATTCTGATGTTGGTACGCTTGAAGTTGTCCCAGAGACTTCTTACACTATCTTCATACTTTTTGATTTTTCGTTTGTTTGTTTATTTGTTTGTTTGTTTGTTTTGGCTTTTTTGGCTGGGTGGGTTTTGCTTCTTCATATTTCATATCTTTGACTTGATTCTTGCGATCCTCTCGTCTGCTGTTGGATCTCTGTATATTATTCTTTATTTCAGTCAGTGTATGCTTAATTTCTAGCTGGTTCTTTTTCATATGCTCAAGGGTCTAACTAAATTTATCAGCAATTCTCTAGAAAGTTCTTGAAAAACCTGATAACCATGGTTTTGAAAACAATCCTCCATTTCTGTCTTTTGTGACCTGCTTCTTAGTCTCCGCATTTTGGCTTTCTGTGCTAGGTGTCCTATATAGGGCCCAGTGATTCAGCCTCCCCAATCACCTGGGCTGGACACTCTTGTTGTACGCCTTTGAAGACTGGGTGACAGTCTTGTTGTAGTTATCACTGGGAGGTATCACTGGGGGGAAATGACCTACAGGCCTTTCTCCTCGTTGTTTGGAGTTTGGATCTATTGGAGTTCTGTCTCAGCTGCAGATCCTTAGGTTATGCTGAAGGCAGGCTGGCGCACAGCTTGGGTGGGGTTGTAGGTGGGGTGGGGCAGGGTCTCAGAATCACCGGGGTTGGAGCGACTCACAATGGCGTTCCCTCTGCTAATGCCGCAGTTTCTACTGCATTTGGCGTCTCCAAGCCCTGGGGTCTACACACGATTCTCAGTCCCCGAATCTCCACGTCAGTAATAGCTGTGAATAGCACTGCTAGAACGCCACTGGTCTTCCGCCACTCCGTTGCCCTACAGCCCGCGTTGCATTCAGTGCGACCCGGGAGTTTATAATCTTCTAAACCATGGATCCAATCACCACTGCCACCCTTTCACCTGCACCGCCACACGCCATGCCGCCGCCTCCATTTCGCGCGTCTGTACCTTTCAGTTTGGGCGCACCGGGAGCTGCTATTCAGTCTCAAAGCACTCCTCTTGCCTTCTAGATGTAACGCTTCTCCTCTTTTGGTTCTGGAGGATGGTCGTTTATCTGAATAGTTGTATTTCTATAATGTAGGTGTGGAGGCTGTGCATTTAGGTATATACCTCATGCCGCCATCTTGGTTCTCCTATATAGTATTTTCTTACAATATTTCTGTCATGTCAGTTGTTACTTCACTGCTTTTGTTTCTGATTGTATTATTTGGGTCCTCTCTCTTTGTGTCTTGATGAATCTGGCTAAAGCTTCATCAACCTTGTTTATTTTTGCAAAAAACCTGCACTTGGTTTCCTTGATTTTTTTGTATTATTATAACTTCTATGTTATATATTTCTGCTCTAACCTTTATCCTTTTTTCTACTTACTCTGAACTTTTCTTGTTGTTCTGTTTCTAATTTTTAAGTTGTATGGTTAAATTGGTTACTATTATTATATTTTCTTTCTTTTTCAAAGTAGGCCTATAGTTTTATGTTTCCCTTTCAGGACTGCTTTTGTTGTGTCCCAGAGATTTTGGGTTGTGTATTCATTTTTATTTGTTTCCAGGTAGTTTTTCATTTCTTTCTTGATCTCATTGGTAACACTCATTATTTAATAACATGCTCCTTAGCCTCCAGGTGTCTGAATGTTTTTGAGTGTTTTTACTGTAGCTGATTTCTAATTTCATTCTATTGTGATCTTAGAAAATGATTGCTATGATTTCAATCTTTTAGAACTTGTAGAGACTTGTTTTGTGTTCTAACATGTGGTCTATCTTTGTGAATGACTCATGTGCACTAGAGAAGAATGTATATTCTGCAACTTGGTGTGAAATGTTCTATAAATGTCAATTAATTCCATGTGATCCAGTGTGTCATTTAGAGTCTTCTTTTCCTTGTTATGTTTTTTGTCTGGAAGATCTATCCCATGAAGTCAGCAGGGTGTTAAAATCCCTTACTATGAATGAATTGCTATTGATGTCTACCTTAAAAACCTCTACATGTTTGTTTTTTAAAAATTACTTATTGTTTATACATAGAGTTACATATTCTCCTTTTTTCCATTGACCTCTCCCTAGCTGCCCCCACCTCTCAGCACAAGCCTTCACCTCCCTGCCCCCCTTCCAGTATCTGTGTCCATTGGTTATGCTTATATGCATGCATATAATTCCTTTGGAAGATCTCTTACCATCTCCTCCATGCCTTCCCATTGAAGTTTGGTAGTCTGTTTTATGCTTTTCTGTTTCTGTATCTATTTTTGTTCATTTATTTATGTTGTTAATTATATTCCACAAATGAGTGAGATCATGTGATATTTATCTTTCTCTGACTGGCTTATTTCACTTACCATAATGCTCTGCAGGTCCATCTATGTAGTTATGAATGGAAAAAGTTCTTTCTTTTAAATAGCAGTGTAGTATTCCATTGTGTAGATTTACCACAGTTTTTGAAAATAATCATGTGCTAATGGGCATTTAAGTTGTTTCCAAATTTTAGCTTTTGTAAATTGTGCTACTATGAACATAGTGGTGCACATACACACACACACACTTACACCACATGTTCACACACTCTCCTTTGGCTCCCTCTCTCACTCACACTCTCTTCCTCACTGCTGTCCTGCCAGCTTCCATCTTCAATTCCACTACAAGTTTGTTAGTTTTTTAAAAAATATATTTTGATACTCCTATATTGGGTGCATACATGTTTACTGGAGTTATATTCACTTATTGAACTGATACCTTTAATATTATGTAGTCACCTTTATTGTATCTTATGATATGTTTTAGGCATCTTTTGAATCTTCTCTTTCTTGGTGACAAAAGCATTCTGAATCTCATGATTTTATTTTAAAAAGAGAAGTTCTGTATAAAATGGGAAAAACATGAATTAAATGAAGCTGATATAAAAATTCTTATTATTTTAATGAAGTTTAAAGCAAACTGGATTAAATAAAAGTCAACCAAATTTTTGGATGTTAGGGAAACTAATGCTATTAGTCTGTGATCTCAGAGGGAGAGAGTAAGTTCAACATAATGGTGATACTGACCCATTTGTCATGGTTAGACTTTATAAAATAGAAGGTACACATATATATTTACTGGTACTTGCAGAGTAATTTGAATGTGTTTCTTCATCAGCTCATTTTGTATTCACAAAGTGGTTGCCATCCCAAACAACACCTTTGATACTTCCTACATGCTTCCTGAGGTGTGATTAGTCCTATCTCCTTACTGTCCCCCAAAAAGGTGAACATTTTTTCCTGTTGATTGTTCATTGTCCTTCAATTTGGAGTGCCACTTTCCCTTGTTTCCCCTCCTCCCTCAATACCTTTGCTTAACCATTTTGTATAATTCCTCAATATCTATCTCTTGTCTTGCTTTGACACTTCTAGGCTCATTGTTTCCTTTTCTTTAAGAATTTAAAAATATTCACTGGTAATACATTTCACCCCAATAACAATAGTTTATTTTAACAGTGGAATTTGGTTTCAATCTCTAGGTTCTTTGAATTACAAACTGTTTTATTGCCCCCACTACCTACCAATTGCAGTGAGGCATTGCCTCCTCCTTAGAGAACTGAGTTCTAGTTATGCAAGGATTCTACTCTCAAATTCTAAATTCTAATAATCTACTTCTTTCTTTATATTCCCCCAAATCTATGGGGAATAGCTACTTGTTTTCTCTGGGTAATTTTCTCTTTTAGTTCTTAAACATCTACACTAATTATTTTTTTTTTAATACTGATGGGGCTTTGTTTTCTGATGGCATCTGACCGATACACTGCTAAAAGACTTTAAGAGTTACCAGTCTATGCAAATAGAGGAGTACTCCAATAATTTTGTTGGGAAGATTAGGGGAGGATTTATGATAAATAATAGCATTTACAAATGACCTTGAATATGGGTAGAATTTACAGGGATGGAAAAAGCCTTTCAAGGCATGGAAGCACTATGAATAATACTCATGGAAGCATTATGAATAATACTCATTATGACACAATGAGTATTATTTATAGTGCTTCCATGCCTTGAAAGGCTTTTTCCATCCCTGTAAATTCAACCCATATTCAAGGTCATTTGCAAATACTATTATTTATCATAAATCCTCCCCTAATCTTCCCAAGCAAATTGTGTTAGAAATCATAATGTATGAAAGTTCATATTTGGTATTAAATTTGTAAAAGCAAGATTGGATCATACTTCGATGGAAGATCTTTGATGCCAGGACCAGAACCACTGAATTATTAAAGGTTTTAGAATAATAGGGTTGCAATATTAGGAGGTTAGAGGAGAAAAGAAAGGAACATAACATATTGAACACCTATATTTTGGAAGGTTATGTAGTGAATAAGTTCTTTGTTATTCCAGAGATTATAGAAATGTCATGTTCTTCTATTTTCTAAACGAAATTTAATGTCTCTGAGTTTCTAATCATCTGACTGGCAGGACACTCAGTATCAGTATTAGAACTTCCTCTTTTGTTTCATCTGAGAAGCTAAGTACTACATTATTCATGAAAATGGAAGAGGTCCCTGGTCTTTACTGCATGATAGCCACAACTATTTTCTTCTTGATTTTATAACTGGGCAACTCTGTTGAGAGCTGCAGATACTCTCTGGTTCAGTTTTAGAGACACCCTTTTCACATGGTCATCTTTGCAACAAGAATATAGGAGCTGTCTCAGAGCCAAAGGATTAGTTTTATTTCTAGTATCTTTACATATAACCCCATCAGGAGTTTTCTTACCTCCTGAGCTTTGTTTGGAATAGAATATAGGTTCTGCACATGCCTGTGGTATACAGAATAATGGTCTCCGAATGATTTTATATCCTAGTTCCCAGAACTTGTGAATACGTTACATTATATGAAAAAAAGGGAAATGAGATTGTTTAAATATTTGAGGTTGCTAATCTACTGATTTAATAAAAAGATGTTATCCTGGATTATCTTGGTGGGTCCAATGTAACCATAAGGGTCTTCAAACATAGACAAGGGAGGAAGAAGAAAAGGTCAAATGGATACAATGTGAGGACTCAATCTGCTGTCACTGGTTTTGAAGGTGGAGGAAGAGGATCATGAGCCAAGGAATCTGGCAGCCTCTGGAAGTTGATGAAGGTAAGGGAATGAACTTCCTCCTAGAATCTTGAGAAAGACCATCTTGATTTTAGCCCACTGAGATGTCTGTTGTGCTTCTAGCCAACAGAACTATCTACTGTAATAAAAGCATAATATTGAAATTGACTGTTTCTTTGGGACACCTAAGCCACACCCACCAGCCAATCAGAGTGACTGTATGCAAATTAGCCCAGCAAAGATGGCAGAGGCTGCAGTCACGGGAGAAGCCACCCACCATGGTCCAGCAAGGAAGACGGAAGACCTCTGCCCCGGGATCCAGGCCGCAAGTGTGGGTGGGAGAAGCGAGCTGCCCACAGCTGTGGCCTGGATCTTGGGGCAGACAGCTAAGCTTCTGTCTGTCCCGGGGTCCAGGCTGCAGGCATGGGCGGGAGAAGCAAGTTGCCTGCAGCTGCGGTTCAGCAGGGCAGACCGCTAAGCTTCCATCTGCCCCTGGATCCAGGCCACAGCTGCGGGCGGGAGAAGCGAGCTCACACTGCGGTCAGGTGGAGACAGAAGCTGTGCCATTGGTGGGTCCCCAGATGGAGAGGTGGATGGTCCAGAGGTGAAGGTGCTCCTGCTTTGCAGCTACAGTGCCGGGGCTGCATGGGCAGCTGCCATCTGGCTGGAGCTGAACCCTGAGCTGGGGGTTAATGCCCCCTCCCCATGGAAGCTTTAATGAGGGAAGGAGAGCTACTCCCTGTTTCTCTCACACACACACCCTCTTCTGGGCCCCCTCCCTCACCGACTCCATTTTCTCTGCCACAAGGGCAAGGGTCTCTTGTGAGAGGACCCCAGTCTCCCTTCAGAGCTGGGGTGAACCCCCAGGGGAGCCAGGAGATGGAGAGACTGCAGGGGGTGGAGCAGAGGAAGCACCAGCCCTGGAGAGTTTGGGGGGAAGTAACAAGGTGGGGGAGGGGTGGAACAGGATGAAGGGAAGAACTTTTTAAAAGAGTCAGTGGACAGCAGAGTTAAAAAAAGAGAATGTATGAGTGAACTATAGGGCCTATAATGAAAACCAAGTATAGTTGTGTACTGGGGACAGATTTTAAAAGTAGAAGTCAGAAAGGAAAAAAAAGATAAATGATAGTGGATAATTAGGCAGGTAGATAGATAAGTATTAAAACAGTAGAAGTAAGTAGAGAAGAATGAATGGCAAAGGTAGGATGAGAGAAAAAGAGGGAAGGAAGAAAAGTTATGAAGGGAGAGCTGGTAGAGCTTAAAAGGAGAATGGAAAGAAGGAAGGAATGGGGGAGGGAGCAAAGCAGGTCAGAGGGAGGAAGTGAAGAAAAAAATTAAGGTGGGAAGGAAGGAAAAGGGGAGTGTGGGCAGAGGTAAAGATAAAGGAAAGAAGGAATGTGGGAAGGGAAGGAGGGTAGTAGAAAAATGGGAAGAATGATGATGGGACAGAAGTAGGAAATAAGGAGGAAAGAAAAATTTAATAAATGATGAGTCAGTAGGAAAAGTGTTACATAAAGGAGAGAAATTGTGTGAGAGGAAGAAGCCAATAAGGAAGTCAAATACAATTGTGCGTGAAGGGGATAAGATTAAAAAAGAAAGTTAATAGGGGTGACCAGGCTGGCAGGGGAGGGCAGTTAGGGGGATTAGGCAGGCAGACAGACAAAGTGGTTAGGGCAGGCAGGCAAGCAGGTTAGTGGTTAAGAACCAGAGGTCCTGGATTGTGAGTGACCCCAAGAACTCTATATTGGAGAGGGTGCAGGTCGGGCTGAGGGACCACCTCCCCTATCCCCCATGCATGAATTGCATGCACCGGGCCCCTAGTAAAATAATAAAGTGGTATTATTTAAACTCTAAGCTGGTGGAGATTTGTTACAGTAGCACTAGGAAGCTGATGCCCACTGCAGCTGCCACTTCTCTTTCTTCCAGATATGAGATGTCTCATGCCACAACTGGGTCACTGATTCAATTTACCTTTTTCATAACTCAGTTCCAGCATATCCACCATTTTCTCTTTCAGGGAAATCCTAGAAACACATGGAAATTTCTGTAATATAGATTCTGAAATACAAAATATTTTCATATTCTGCAAGAAAAACCTAGACCTTATAAGAGTCAGCAAAGATCAGTCCACCCATCCACAAAATCTGGCCCACAGCCTGTTTTTGAAAACAAAATTTTATTGGAACACATTTATTTACATATTATTTGTGGCTATTTTCACACCACAAAGACACAGTTGAATAGTTGTGACATATGGTTCACAAAACCTTAAATATTCACTTTTTGAAACTTGTCAGAAAAAGTATGCTGAAATCTGCCTTAGAAAGAATATTATGGCTAATCATAGGCTTGAATTTGGATAAATATTAGGGGAGCAGTATTTCCTTTTCAACTGTTACTCTGCAGCAACAATAAATAAAATAGACATTAGTATCTCAGTATATTAACTCATGGTTGGTGTAATGGGCTGAATGGTGGCCCCAAAGATATTAGGTTCTGTTTGTGGAACTGGTAAATATGACCATGTTTGGAAAATATGAGGGAGATTAAAAATGGTGGCAGAGAAGGTGCATGCTGCATGGACATGCTCCCAGGAACAAGCTGGAATTACAACTGAAATACAGCAAGGCTTCCTGAATAATCAACAGAAAACTCATAAGAGAGAACCTTGATATCCAAGGACCGAAGGTGGAGACTGATAGGAGGGGCAGAGGCATGAAAGGGCTGGCCAGGCACCCACAGACAGCAACTGGAGTCCTGGAAGATATTTCAGTTGTGGGGTGTGCCACTGAGAACTCTGGGATCTAATCCCAAGGCTGGGATTCCAGTAGAGGGCACCTGCCTGAGGAGGGAACCCACATAACATCCAGCTGTGAAAATCAGTGGGGTGCTATCTGCCAGGGAGTGGCAGCTGAAGTTCAGGCACTCTCTTGAAGGGCCAACACACAAAAATTCCATGTGGATCCACTGACCTTATGCTCTGGCAGAGGGAGTGTGAAGTGGACCTGAGTTGTGAGAGCAGAATCCAGGATTGGGGACTTGGGGGATAGAGCTCAGAAAGCAGACACCCCAAGTTTCCTGGAATGAGTCATTCCCTCATGCTGTGCAGGACATAGCCACAAACCCCAAACAGGCTTCCAAAATGAGGAGACAAAGAAATACCGCAACCCCCCCCCATGAAAGAATTAGAGAATTCTCCAGAAGAGATAAATGAACAGAGATAAAAAATTTATCTGAAACAGAGTTTAGAGTAATGATGGCAAAAATGCTCAACAGTATGAAAAAAGATACAGTAACTATGGAAAACCAACAGTCTGAGATAAAGAATGACATAACACAAATAAAGAACACATTGGAAAGGATATACAGGAGATTAGTGGAAGCTGAGGACCAAATCAGTAAATTAGAAGACAGAGTTGAAAATATCACTCAATTAGAGAACCAAAAAGAAAAAAAAAACAACTAAAAAAAACAGGAAGACAGCTTTAGGAGCTGTGGGACAATGTGAAACATAACAATACTAGAATAGCAAGTGTGCCAGAAGAGGCAGAAAAGTAGAAAGGAGTAGAGAAAGTGTTTAAAGAAATAATAGTAGAAAACTTCCCTAACCTCATAAAGGAAAAAGTTACACAAGTTGAGGAGGCATAGAGAATCCCAAACAAAAAGAACCCCAAAAGACCCACACCCAGACACATCATAATTAAAATGCCAAATGTTAAAGACAAAGAGAGAATCTTAAAGGCGGCAAGAGAGAAAAAAACTGTTACCTACAAAGGAGTTCCCATAAGACACCTAATTTCTCATCAGAAACTCTACACGCCAGAAGGAAATGGCATGAAGTGCTAAAGGTAATAAAAAACAAGCATCTGAGACCAAGATTATTATATTCAGCAAGGCTATTATTCAAAATAAAGAGCTTACCAGAAAAAAAAGGCTAAAGTAGTTCATCACTACCAAACCAGCAATAAAAGAAATGCTAAAGGGATTGCTGTAAGATATTGCTGAGAAGAAAAAAAAGAAAGAGAGACCTAGTCATAGAGAATTAAAATGGCTATAAACAAGTACCTCTCAATAATAAACCTAAATGTAAACGCTCCAATCAAAAGGTGTAGGGTAGCTGAATGAATACAAAAACATGACCCAACTATATGCTGTCTACAAGAGACCCACCTAAAAACAAAAGACACACACAGGATGAAAGTGAAGGCATGGTAAAATTTTCCATGCAAATGAAAAAGAAAACAAAGCTAGAGTAGCAATGCTCATATCTGACAAAATAGACTTTAAAATGAAGATCATCACAAGAGACAACAAAGGTTACTATGTAATACTAAAGGGATAGATCAAACAAGAGGATATACCCCTGGTAAACATTTATGCACCCAATATAGGTGTGCCTAAATATATAAAAAACTTCTAGAGGACTTTAACAGAGAGATGGACAACAATAAAGTCATAGTAGGGGACTCCTCTGACTTCCTTGGACAGATCTTCCAGACCAAAACTTAATAAGAAAACAGAGACTCTAAAGGACACACTGGATCATATAAATTTAATAGACATTTATAGAACATTTCACACCAGTTCAGCAGGATATACATTCTTCTCAAGATCATAGCACTACAGGCTTACCTCAACAAACTATTGCAATAAACTATTTAAGTGACAACTTAAAGAACTAGAAAGAGAACAACAAGAAAATCCCAGAGTAACTAAAAGAAGTGAAATAATAAAGATAAGAGCAGAAATAAATAACATAGAGACTAAAATAAATACATAAATAAATAATCAATGAAACCAAGAGTCAGTTCTTTGAAAGAATAAACAAAATTAGTAAACCATTAGTCAGACTCATCAAGAAACAAAGAGAGAAGACAAAAATCAATAAAATCAGAAAAGAAAGTGGAGAAGTAACCATGGACACCACAGAAATATAAAGGATTGTAAGAGAATAGTATGAACAACTATATGCCAACAGCTGCACAATGTGGATCAAATAGACACATTCCTAGAAAAATACAATCTTCCAAAATTGAATCAGGGAGAAGAAAAAAACCTGAATAGGTCAATAACAACTGAATAAATAGAAGCAGTCATCAAAAAAAAAAAATCCCACCAAACAAAAGCCCAGGTCTAGATGGCTTCACAGAGGAGTTTTTCCAAATATTCAAAGAAGAACTAACATCTATACTCCTCAAATTATTTCAGAAAATTCAAGAGGTAGGAACACTTCCAAAGTTTTTTTTATGAAGCCAATATTATCCTAATTCCAAAACTAGATAAAGACACTACAAAGAAAGAGAATTACTGGCCAATATCTGTGATGAACATAGATGCTAAAATCCTCAACAAAATATTAACAAATGACATCCAGAAATATATTACAAAGATTATACACCATGATCAAATGGGATTTATTCTAGGTTTGCAAGGCTGATACAATAATTTGAAAATCAATAAATGTGATATATGCCCTAGCTGGCTTGGCTCAGTGGACAGAGCCTGTGGACTGAAGGGTCATGGGTTTGATTTTGGTAAGGAGCATATACCTTGGTTGTGGGCTTGATCCCCAGTGTGCAGAAGGCAGCTGATCAACGGTTCTTTCTCATCATTGATGTTTCTATCTCTCTCTCTCTTTCCCTTCCTCTCTGAAATCAATAAAATATATATATATATATATATATATATATATATATATATATATAACAATGTGATACACCACAAAAACAAATTGAAAGACAAAAATCACATGATCCTATCAATAGACTCAGAAAAAGCATTTGACATAATCCAACACCGATTTTTGACAAAAACTCTCAGAAAAGTGGGAATAGAGGGAGCATATCTCAATATGATAAAAGCCATATATGACAAACCTACAGCCAACATCATACTCAATAAGCAAAAACTAAAACAATTTTCCTTAAGTATAGGAGCAAGACAGGAATGCCCACTTTCACCACTCCTATTCAACATAGTACTAAAAGTGCTAGCCATAGCAATCAGACAAGAATAAAAGTAAAAGCATCCAAATTGGAAAAGAAGAATTGAAACTGTCATTATTCACAGATGACATGATATTGTATATAGAAAACACCAAAGAATCCATAAAAGAACTACTAGACTTAATAAAGGAATTCAGCACTGTAGCAAGATATAAAATTAACACCCAGAAATCTATGAATTTTTTTATACACCAATAATGAACTCACAAAAAGAGAACCTAAAAGACAATCCCATTTACCATTGTAACAAAAAAAATTAAGATACTGAGGAATAAACTTAACTATGGAGGTAAAAGACCTATACTCAGAAAACTACAGGACATTGAAAAAAAAAGATAGAGGAAGACATAAATAAGTGGAAGAATATACCATGTTCATGGATTGGTAGAATCAACATTAAAATGTCCACACTACTCAAAGCAATCTATAGATTCATTGCTATCCCCATTAAGAAACCAATGGCATATTTCACAGACCTAGAACAAACTCCTCAAAAATTCATTTAGGATTTTAAAAGACCCTGATTAGCCACAGAAATCCTTAGAAAGAAGAACAAAGTTTGAGGGATCACAATATCAGATATCAAGCTATATTATAAAGCCACTGTTCTCAAAACAGCCTGATACTGGCACAAGAACAGACATATAGACCAATAAAACAGAACAGAGAACCCAGACATCATCCTAAGCCATTATGCTCAATTAATATTTGACAAAGGAGGCAAGAGCATACAATATAGTCAAGACAGTCTCTTCAATAAATGGTGTTGGGAAAATTGGACAGATACATGCAAAAAGATGAAAGTAGACCACCAACTTACACCATGCACCAAAATAAACTCAAAAGGGATAAAAGACTTAAATGTAAGGTGGGAAACCATAAAAATCTTAGAAGAATCCATATGCAGCAAAATATCAGACATATGTCATAGCAATATCTTCACCGTTACAGCTCCCAGAACAATAAAAACTAGAGAAAAATAAACAAATGGGACTACATCAAAATAAAAACTGCACAGCAAAAGAAACCATCAACAAAACAACAAGAAAGCTCACTACATGGGAGAACATATTTACTAACGTTATCTCCAATAAGGGTTTAATCTCCAATATTTACAGGGAACTCATACAACTTAACAAAAGGAAAATAAACAATCCAATCAAAAAATGGGCAAAGGGCCTAAAAGAAACATTTTGAAGGGGGACATAAAGATGGCCAAGAGATAAATGTAAACATGTTCAAAGTCACTAATCATTTGAGAGATGCAAATAAAAACAACAATGAAGTACAATTCCACACCTGTCAGAATGGTTATCATTAACAAATCAACAAACGACAAGTGCTGGTGAGGATGTGGAGAAAAAGGAACCCTTGAGCACTGCTGGTGGGAATGCAGACTGGTGCAGCCACTGTGGAAAAGAGTATGGAGTTTCCTCAAAAAATTAAAAATGGAACTCTCATTTGACCTAATAATTCCACTTCTAGGAATATATCCCAAGAAAACAGAAACACCAATCAGAAAAGGTATGCACCCATATATTCATAGCAGCACAATTTAGAATAGCCAAGATTTGGAAACAATCTAAGTGCCCATCAGCAGATGAGTAGATTAGAAAACTGTGGTACATCTACACAGTGGAATACTATGCTGCAGTAAAAAAGAAGGAACTCTTACCATTTGTAACAGCATGGATGGACCTGGAGAGCATCATGCTAAGTGAAACAAGCCAGTCACAGAAAGATATCACATGATCTCAGTCATTTGTGAAATATAATGAACAACATAAACTGATGAACCAAAATAGAGCCAGAGGGAAATAATATTCTAGAATATTATGAAGTTATCCTATTATTTGCAGATTTTTAATATTTCCTACAACTTTTGCGATATCACACTATGTTAGTTTAGTTTTGGTAATATTATTATACTTTAAATCATTTTATTCTTGAAACATTAATGTTTATTGTATGTAATATCATTATATGTAAGATCATTTTTCTTAAATAATTGGTGTTTATTGTATATAACATTGTCATATTTAAAATTATTTTTCTTGAGGTATTAATGTTTATTGCATGTAAATTATATTTAAGATCATTTTTCTTGAAATATTAAAGTATATTGCATGTAACATTATTATTTTTTAAATCATTTTTCTTAAAATAAAAAAAAACTCGAAAAAAAAGAAAATGTGAAAAAATTGAGCATATTTTAGAGGAAGAGATAATCCCATATTATTATGGAGGGCCCTAAAGACTGTCTTATAGTCATAAGAAAGTGCTAGAAGAGATGTGATACACACAGAGGAGAAGGTAGTGTAAAGACAGAGGCAGAGTGACATGGCCAACAAACTAAGGAACTCTAAGTTACCAGAAGTTAGAAGAGGTAAGGGATGGATTCTCCTTGAGAGCCTTAGGAAGAGGCACAGCCTTGGCTTCCAGAACTGTGAGGAAATACATTTCTGTTGTTTTCATCCTTGAAAGTTGTGATCATTAGTTATAAGAGCAATAATAAATTAAATACAGATGAGAAGAGCATATTGAAAAGATAATAACCTTTTAGCCAGCCTACTACAATATTAAAGACAATAGAAATTTTATTTACTTATGAATTCCAGACTCACTACTTCACATAATATTTGGCTTTGGTGGAAGAAATGAGGGGAACATGCTTTAGGGACTCATAGTGTTTGTGGGCATTCAAATCAGTTAGCAGTATATGAAGATTTCTCAGTGATAGAAAGTTCTTAGAGTAAATAATTATGATTCCCACTTCTGTCTGGCACAGAGAAATAATCAGCATTTCAAAATGAGCCTTGGCTGTGCCAGCATTGCCTCAATAACTGCATACAGAGCATATAGCATGACAATTTACATTCCCTCTCTTTTTATTTTCAAACTTTTCAAAATCAGCACATATACATTTATATTACATTGATTTGTATTCTTAAGATGCTTGCCTCACCCTTGTTAGCCTATCTGATATGCTAAATATGCTAAGTATTTAGGTCTACTTCACTGAAAACCATTTACAACTGGGTGCATAAACACTTAACATCTAAAATATACTTTTTCAAGCTTTAATACATATTATTTTTTCCTGAGGAAGCTGCATATCTTAGTAAAGTTGGTAATAATAAAATAACCTAGTTGATGTTTTGTTGTTTAATACCAAAATTTCTAAAAATAAAATAATTATTAATTTCACTCTATTAAACAAAGGCAAAAATCCTAAAATGCATCTGTAAGTGGGAATAATGCCTTTTTCTGGTAGCATACACCTCTTGTGCATGGTATTGAATTCTCTTTGTTCAGCCACAGATGCAGGAGTTACTTCTGCACAGGCTCAGCTTCTCACAGGGGTAACGTAACAGTGCGTGTACTCAGGTACTTCAGGTGTGGTGTCACTCTTCTTTTGCTCTGGCTCTCCCTGAGGCTGAGAGGGTCTGCTTTTGAGGTTCATTCCATAAGGCTTCTCAGAAAGTCCCTCCATTTGAGCAACCTCTTGTGGTGGCCAACTCAACAATTCACCTTTGTAAGGACTCTCCCTTCTTCTGTTTACCATTCCCCCTCTATCACATTTCTAAATAGTTCATTCATACAGTATCTCATATCTTAGGCTTTGTTTTTTGAAGAAGACCTGCTGGAGGCAAGGACCAAAAAGTGGTTATCATGTAGATGCGAGCAGTCTGTCAGAAGGCTGATGGACTTTGATTTTCAGCGAAGGCTGAGAACCAGCATATTATTACCTGCTATTGGCTGAATGGCTGAAGGCAATCCCTTAAGCTGATAATCCTTTGTTGTTTACCAAACTTTATCATTGATGTCTGTTTGCTTTGCTAAAAAGCAAATGTATTTTCTAGTAAATAAAAAGCCATGGGTCTAGAGATTCAGAGAGCTTCCCCACTAGAGTGAAGGCTCTGACTGACTTTCCCCCATGCCTTCTAAATTTATATTTCTTGTCTAGTGTATCCATTTATCTTGCAGCCCCTTCTCCAGATTCCCTAATCCTTTCTGCAAAATGTTGCAGCAAAAACCAAGCTAAGGCATTAGAATATTGCAATTAAAAAAGAAATCACCAGTAAACACTAATTTTTAAAACCTCCTCATTATGAATATTTACAAATAATCACAAAAATAGAGAAAGGAGTAAAATGGAACTCCATGAGCCCTTCATTTTTCTCAGAGTATCATGGAGATAAATTCTTAGACAAGGTTTTTATTGGACCACAATAAATAAATATGTAATATTGCTAGTTCATACTAATATACCCTTTATAAGGATTCTATCCTTGTAGACCTTTCTTAACAAAAAAATATAAGACAGCCCATTTTCCCTATGGTCATCCAACAAAGTATGTTGCCAAATGTTTGGATTTCTGTCAATCTCATCCATGTCATTTCGATTGCATTCTCTTATTATGAGCAAGAAAACACAAGTTTTTGTATTTTCTGTGAATTCTTTCTTCATATCTTTTGTCCATTTTTTATTGTCTGAAGTTTTATTGTCTAAATTCCCAACCCAGGGAATTTTGTCCATTTTTTAACAGGATTGTCTGTCTTTCATGTTTTCAGAAGGTCTTTTATAATTGTGAAATGAATACTTTATTATATCATTTTAAAATATATGTTTTCAGTTTTTGTCATTTTCCTTTATTTTGGTATTTTCTTGCATTTATTTTGACTGTATTTTTTAAAATAAAAATCTCAGAAAGTAATCATTAGAGAAGAGATTAGTGTAAGATTTTATGCTAAATAAATGTTGAGACTTCCCTAAATGCTTTATTGAAGATTTACAAGTATAAGTTTTAAGTTTGAAAATTACCTCATACCTCTGATATTTGGCAGTTAACACTTTGTCTTTCATGAGGCCTGAAGCTGTTCACTAGATACACTAGCTTTGGGACCTTCCTCCTGGGAGGTGCAGGACAATGTCAGTCACCACTTGTGCCATTCCCAGGGCTACCTGGCATGAGCTACAAAGTGATCTGCAAATGACTACAACTTGTGCTGAACTTGCAGGTGCCCAGGAAAACCCAAGCTGTGAACCAAGGCTGGATATGGCTAGTACTGGGCCAGGGGCCACCTAATGAGAGCTAAGGGCACAGGAACATTGAGGCCAGATGCTGCTTGTTTGAAAGATTTTAGAATAGTCTGAAGCATGAGACAAGACAGACCATTTGTATGGAAAAACCACTGAAAATGTCTTGGGTTGGGCCTGCAAGTTGAATGTGACAGGGGTTTCAGGGAATCATCAGGGCAGTAAGCAGTGTGAGTCAGATTGATGGGGACTCATACATGGCACCCACCTGTAGGCTCTGTGAGGGAAGGGCTCAGAAAAAGAACAATGGGCTCTGCCAGCACTGCTGTATGGGAGAAAACTGTCCCTCTAGCTCTTGCCCTGACACCAGATACTTTAGTTCTTCCTGTGTGTGCCTGATGTCTGTTGCCACATCAGTGTTGGAGCTCAGACCAAGTGATTGTGTGTAGTCCATCTGCAAAACCTTTAAGAGGAACTTGGACCCAAGCAGCCCAACATCTCATTCAGCAACAACTTTCTTACAAACAGAAGTTATGGGGAGTTCTCTTCCTGGCACTGGAACCATGGTCTATGGGGCCTGATGTGGGGTTGGAACCCCTAAATACTCAGTGGAACCTCCATGGCTTTTATATCCCTCCCAATCATTATCTGTCACATGTGGGTATGAGACAAGTCCGTTCTGGGTCTCTGCTCCTCCTACCAGTCTTGATCTGGCTTCTTCTTTATAACCTTAGTTGTAGGACTTTTGCTCAGCTAGATTGCAGATGGTTCTGAATAATGTTTTTTCTGTAGCTTACTTATAAATTTGATCTGGTTGTGGGAGAATTCAAGTACCATATTTACCTATGCAGTTATCTTGACTGGGACTCCCTGTTTTTGTATTGTTTGTCACACTTTTCTCCCTTTCTCTCTAAGTTATTCAGTTCCCTCCCTCCAACCTTCTGCTTCCTTCTTTCCTTCCTTCCTTCCTTTCTTCCTTCCTTCCTTCCTTCCTTCCTTCCTTCCTTCCTTCCTTCCTTCCTTCCTTCCTTTCCTTCCTATATGCTAAGTTGTAGACATGAGAAAACAGAAAAGTCAAACATTAATCAATATGCAATACCAGTAAAACTACAATAATGGCAGGTGCCAGAAGGAGATGTACCAGATGCTATGTGAGGCTGTAATGTTGGGGTTATCATACAGCCAAGAGAGATGAGGAGAGACTTCTATGAAGATCTAACAACTAAATAGAACTCTGAAGGATGAGGAAGAACTAACTGAAAGAAATGCAGAGGGACTAGCCTTTTTGGCAAAGGTGGTGTGGCAAGAAAAAAAAGTGTAAGTAAGAAACTGAGAGTGTGGTCAGTATTATTGCAGCAGAGAGAGCAATGAGAGCTTGGTGAGACAAGAAAGGGGCAGAATTTGGGGGCTGCGAGATTTGTCTTTATTCTAAGAGCATTTCAAAGCCATAGAAGGATTTAAATAGAAGGGAATAGAGATGATCAGAGTTGTATTTTAAAAAGGTCATGCTGACTCCTTTATGAAAAATAGATTGTAAGGTGCCTGAGTGGGAAAAAGCCCAGATAGGAAGTGGGTGCCGTGGTTTGAAAAAGACAATGGTGCGATCTGGGTGGGGGGCTTGGCTGCAGGGTGTACCTACCGTATTTAACACTGCAATGTCTCATTTTTAAAAATAGTTCCCTATGCAACAAAATTATTTGCAAAAATAATCATTAAATAAAACAAATAAAGCTCATAGTGGTAATGACTATAAAATAAATACAGAAAAAAATTTTTTCCCTGAACTCTGTATCATGCCAACTAAAAAAACCTGAAAGATTAAGTTGATAATGCACCACCAAAATGGATAACTGCACAGCTACTAACTCACAATTTTTATATCTATTTAACAGTTTGAACTTTAATCCTTTGCTTATAATTCTATTATAATATCTTATGTAAAAATTTTATGATAATTAGTAAATGACTTTTATTAAAAGCAAAATTAAGTAAAACTAAGTGATAATAATGATGGAATGCTTTATTTTCTTTTTTAGTTTTAAAATTATTACTAATTAAAAAATAAATTTCAATTTTAAAGTTTCTATTTAATATGAATTAAAATTTGTACTTAGCAGAAAAAAATGCTGTACCTCACAGATCACACTCTGTTTCACTCTTTTATGTTTTCAACCCAATTACAGACTCCAAGTGGTCACATAGAATTGAAGTAATTGTCAAGTTATTTGTCTTTTGCAATTCTTATGCTTTCACTGTGTATTTTGAATGTACTCTTTATTTTTAAAAATGTGTTTTTATAAAGATTTAAAGAGAGATAAGAAGGGAGATGGAGATAGAGAAACAGCAATCAGCTGGCTCCCGCATGCCCTTGACTGGGATGGAGCTTGAAATGCAGGCATGTGCCTTGACCAGGGATCAAACTGGTGACATTATGGTGCTTGGGATGATTCTCAACCAATTGAGCAACATTGGCCAGGGCTTGAATCTATTCTTTAAGTGAAAGTACAAAAGATACATAAAACTTCTAAAAACAAGTTCTGAACCATTATAAAGTTATTTTAAAATGAAAACACGTTCTGGGTCCATAAGTGTTAAAAGATAACTGTACAACTGGGAATTCTCCAAATTAACTTCCCTGTAGAAATACACTTATTAAAAGACTAGAGGCCCAGTGCACAAAAACTTGTGCACTCAGGAGGGACCCTCCGCCTGGCCTGTTCCCTATCATAGTCTGGGAGCCCTCGGGGGATGTCCACCTGCTGGCTTAGGCCCGATACCCAGAGGAATGGGCCTAAGCTGGCAGTCAGACATCCCTCTAACAGCCTGGGAGCCCTCAGGGGATGTCCACTTGCCAGCAGAGAGCAGGCCTAAGCTGTAGTCGGACATCCTTAGCACTGCTGAGGAGGCAGGAGAGGCTCCCACCACCAGCGCTGTACTGGCAGCCATCAGCCTGTCTTGTGGCTGAGCAGAGCTCCCCCTGTGGGAATGCACTGACCACCAGGGGGAAGCTCCTGCACTGAGCGTCTGTCCCCTGGTGGTCACTGTGTGTCATAGTGACCAGTCATTCCCAATTGTTCTGCTGTTAGGGTCAATTTTCATATTACCCTTTTATTATATAAGATAGAGGCCTGGTGTATGGGTGGGGGCCAGCTGGTTTGCCCTAAAGAGTATCCTGGATCAGGGTGGTGGTCTCTCCTGGGGTGCCTGGCCAGCCTGAGTGAAGAGCAGATGGCTGTTTGCAGGCTGGCCACAGCCCCTTGGGTGGGGGGTCCTGCTGGTGTGCCTGGCTAGTCTGGGTGAGGGGCTGATGGCTGTTTGCAGACTGGCCACAGCCCCTTCAGGGTGGGAGTCCTATTGGGGTGCCTGACCAGGCTGGGTAAGGGGCTGATAGCTGTTTGCAGGCTGAGCACAAGCCCAGTGAGGCTGGCTGGAAGCAGGTATCTGGGGTTTATTTATCTTCTATAGTTGAAACTTTGTTGCCTTGAGTGGAGGCCACAACCAGCCTAGGCAGGTGGGAAGTTTAGCTTCCTCCATAGCTGGAGCAAGCAAGTCTTCTGTTTGCTCTAGCTCCATGGCTGCCAGCCATCATCTTGGCTGAGTTAATTTGCATATAAACACTCTGATTGGTTGGTGGGCATGGCTTGGCTGGTGGGCGTGGTTTATGTGTAGCGGAGTGATGCCTAATTTGCATATTACTCTTTTATTAGATTAGATATTTGATAAAAATGTGCTAATTTCAAGCTTATATATATGTTATTAAAACTTAAAAGTAGCCACAGCAATTATTTGGAATTTAGATTGATGAAAAATTTGAAGGAAAAAGGATTTTTGTCACTAACATTGTTTAGAATTGCCAGCACATGGTAATGACAAAAGGCAGATGTTTTAAAATTCTCTATAGACAGTAGACACACACCCCATTTTGCCTGCCCCTGAGGAAGACTTCACTCACCACTTGCTGCACCCCTGAGTGGTAGTGAATGTGGAGAAAAATTGATGAATGCATAGGAGGAGTTCAAAACGGAACCATAGCCAGTCCCTACTCTTGGAGAGCTTATACTACAGATGGAGAAAGGAATACAACTCTGATCTTAAAGGTCTTCCCTGCCTTTGTGATAGAGAATATAATTGCTAAAAGTAATAGCTGAGCATGTACTTTGGTTTGGACTAACAAAGATTCTCTCCTTGGCCAGACTTTAGCTAGCATTCTCTGAATTCTCTTCTGGATTACACCCAACTTTAGGGGAACAAAACATTAACTTAATTTCTACCAGCTCAAGATTACATTCCTAGGATGACCCTGGGCCCCTTCAAATGTATGCCTGGAAAAACTCAAGGCTGTCATAAAATTTTATTGTTTGTTCCAACCAACACCTGAAGGTAGGACCTCAGTCTTATCCAGTTAAGAAAGCCAGATTGATTTTACACACATCACCCCCCCCTTTTATGCTATTTCTAATTTTCCACTTTAATGAGACATCTATCCCTCTCTCTATTTATTCATTCTTTCTTTAAAATGTCCAGGCACCTTTTCACAAATCAAAGTTCAGTTCAGTTCACTCTGGACACTTCCTTATTGCAGTAGTTTTTAACAGACAGATCTGTCTGTACCACTTTAACTAGTGTTCAGATTTGTTTATTTTTAAAATATATATATTTTATTGATTTTTTACAGTGAGGAAGGGAGAGGTATAGAGAGTTAGAAACATTGATGAGAGAGAAACAATTGACCAGCTGCCTCCTGCACATCTCCTACTGGGGATATGCCCACAACCAAGGTACATGCCCTTGACCAGAATCGAACCTGGGACTTTTCAGTCCGCAGGCTCTATCCACTGTGCCAAACCGGTTAGGGCCAGATTTGTTTATTTTTGACAGGACTTACAAATAATTCTAAATATATATTTGAACAAAGGTAGCTGCATGGGGTACCACTGGCGTAAGAATATTCTACTACAAATAGGTTTTCAAATGGAATATATTTGACTCTGAAATGTGGTTAGAAATAAAAATTGAACCAAACAGAGGACTGATGAAAATTTAAACACTTTGTTCTGCAGGAATAAGAAATTGAGATTAATATATTAATTAAATGCTTTGGAGTTGCCAGGGGAAGAGCTTTTGCTAGATGGAGAGAGAAGATGGTAGGATACACTAAGTTGATAATAATTGCTCAAACATAAATGTGTAAATATCATAGAGATTTTTAAATTACAAGAGTCACCAGATCACATAAATCCTTTCAGTTTTCCAGCAAGCTGTATGAGATTGGGCTAAAGGGCTAAGACACTTATGGGAACTTTTAAAAAGCAAGCAACAAAAATTTTATAAGCCATTTTGCCAAGTTACAGCACCAGTTTATCAATCAACTAGGGGCCCGGTGCACGAAATTCGTGCACAGGGGGCAGGGGGAGGCGGTCCCTCAGCTTGACCTGCACCCTCTCCAATATGAAGTTCTTGGGGACACTCACAATCCAGGACCTCTGGTTCTTAACCACTAACCTGCCTGCCTGCCCTAACCACTCTGCCTGCCTGCCTGATCCTCCTAACTGCCCTCCCCTGCCGGCCTGGTCACCCCTATTAACTTTATTTTTTAATCTTATCCCTTTCACGAACAATTGTATTTGACTTCCTTATTGGCTTCTTCCTCTCACACAATTTTTCTCCTTTATGTAACACTTTTCCTACTGACTCATCATTTATTAAATTTTTCTTTCCTCCTTATTTCCTACTTCTGTCCCATCATCATTCTTCCCATTTTTCTACTACCCTCCTTCCCTCCCCACATTCCTTCTTTCCTTTATCTTTACCTCTGCCCACCCTCTCCTTTTCCTTCCTTCCCACCTTAATTTTTTTCTTCACTTCCTCCCTCTGACCTGCTTTGCTCCCTCCCCCATTCCTTCCTTCTTCCCATTCTCCTTTTAAGCTCTACCAGCTCCCCCTTTATAACTTTTCTTCCCTCCCTCTTTCTCTCTCATCCTACCTTTGCCATACATTCTTCTCTACTTACTTCCACTGTTTTAATACCTACCTATCTACCTGCCTAATTATCCACTGTCATTTATCTTTTTTTCTTTTCTGACTTCTACTTTAAAAATCTGTCCCCAGCACACAACTATACTTGGTTTGCTTTATAGGCCCTACAGTTCCCTCATACATCCTCTTTTTTTTTAACTCTGCTGTCCACTGACTCTTTTATAAAGTTCTTCCCTCCATACTGTTCCGCCCCCCCCCAACCTGGTTATTTCCCCCCAAACTCTCTGGGGCTGCTGCTTCCTCTGCCCTGCCACCTGCCCATCTCTCTGATTTCTGACTCCCCTGGGGGTTCACCCTAGCTCTGAAGGGAAACCGTAGACCTTTCACAGGAGACCCCGCCCCTGTGGTAGAGAAAATGGAGCCAGTGAGAGAGGGGGCCTAGGAGGAGGTTTGTGTATGTGAGAGAGAGGGAGCAGCACTCCTTCCCTCATTAAAGCTTCCATGGGGAAGGGGTGTTAACCCCCAGCTCAGGACTCAGCCCAGCTAGGTGTCAGCTGCTCATGCAGCCCCTGCACTGCAGCTGCAAAGCAGGAGCACCTCCACCTCTGGACCATCCACCCCTCCATTGGGGCACCTGCCAATGGCACAGCTTCTGTCTCCCCTGGACCACAGTGTGGGCGGCTTCTGAGCCGCCCGCAGCTGTGGTCCAGCAGCACAGATGGCTAAGCTTCCGTCTTAACTGTCTGCCCTGCTGGACTGCAGCTGGGAGCAGATCACTTCTCCTGCCCATGGCTGCGGCCTGGATCCTGAGGCAGAGGTCTTCTTTCTGCCCTGCTGGACTGCAGTGCGTGGCTTCTCCCGTGGCTGTAGCCTCCACCATCTTGGTAGGGCTAATTTGCATACAGTCGCTGTGATTGGCTGGTGGGTGTGGCTTAGGCATCCTGTAGAAATGGTCAATTTCTTTTTTTTTTATTATTACATAAAGTTTTACAAAGTTTGGTACATATATCTTTTTTCCCCCTGCCCTTCCCCCAGCCTCCCCTACCCCCCAGTGTTTTGTGTCCATTAGTTATGCTTAAATGCATGCACCAAAGTCCCTTGGCTGATCTGTTACCCCCCACTCCCCCAATGTTCCTGTCCTTGTTGCTGTAATTTGACAGTCTGTTTGATGCTGCTCTGCCTCTGTATCCATTTTTGTTCACCAGTTTATAATGGTTATTATTATCCATAGATGAGTGAGGACATGTGGTATTTTTCTTTCATTGACTGGCTTATTTCACTTAGCATTATGTTCTCCAGCTCCATCCATACGCCTGCAA
>PVJC01004852.1:0-62012 GCA_004026665.1 Murina feae
AGTGGGCTTTATTTCCAATATACAGTGGTGTCTCATTACCCACAGATATCTGGACTTCTTGGAGTAGAAACAAGAAGTAGCATATCTTTGAGAGTATGATCATTTTCTCAATCTCTCATCTCTGCTTAGTATTGTGTGTCTGTTTTATTCTTCTCTATCTGTAGACTGACTTTCTCTCTTCTTCACCCATGTAGAAGGAGTCCCCAACCACCCATGTCTCTACTAGTCCCTCAATTCTAACACACCTGATAGTCAGTTCCCAGGAAAAACAATCTGATTGGCCCAGCTTGGGTCATGTGTCCACCCAAACCCAATTAATTATCAGGGATAGAGCATGTTGTACAAATGTGACTATCATGAACCAACTCATTGGGTTGTAAAATTAATTCTAAGAAAGAAGGTTGGGTTGGCTGGCATGGCTCAGTGGTTGAGCATCGACCTATAACCAGGAAGTCATAGTTCGATTCCTATTCAGGGCACGTGCCCGGGTTGTGGGCTAGATCCCCAATAGGGGGTGTGCAGGAGATAGCCAGTCAATGATTTTCTCTCACCATTGACGTTTCTGTCTCTCTCTCCCACACCCTTCCTTTTTGAAATATATATATAATAAGGCTGGTGTGAGTGGCCCATACACTCCAAAATACATCTACTAAATTATTGCTTACTTCTTTTTTTGTTTGTTTACTTTTTCAAGGACTTAACTTGTTTATTTATTTATTCAATGAATACTCATTAAATTGCCAACATGTGTTATCCACAATGATAGAAACTTGGGGCTATACTTGGGGCAAACCAGTCAAGGTCCTTGTCCTCGGGGAGTTTTATCACGTTTGAGAAAGATACATACTGTTTTAAAAATTATACAAATAAATATAAAATTATAATTGTGACAATTAGAAGTTCTACAGTGGAATACAAGAGGCTGGACTAGCATGATGGTCTTGGGTGGAGGGAAGGGAACTTTAGAAGGTAGAGTGGCCTCTGTTTGCTAATGTTAGTCAGGGATAAGGGAAATGGAGGTGCAAAGAACAATTGTAGGTTCTTAGTCTGCATAACTGGGGGAGGAGGGATGCTACTCAGTTTTCCAACTTATTTTTTAGTCTGCAATATATAGGGACAAATCTAGTCAGTATCAAAAGTTCCCTTTAGCTATAATAAAGACCATCCTATATAATAAAAGGCTAATATGCAAATTGACCTTAACAGCAGAACGACTGGGAATGAGTGGTCAGTATGACACACACTGACCACCAGGGGCCAAATGCTAAATGCAGGAGCTGCTCCCTGGTGGTCAGTGCACTCCCACAGGGGGAGTTCTGCTCAGCCACAAGCCAGGCTGATGGCTGCCAGTACAGCAGTAGTGGTGGGAACTCTCCTGCCTCCTCAGCAGCACTAAGGATGTTCAACTGCAGCTTAGGTCTGCTCCCCACTGGCAAGTGGGCATCCCCCGAGGGCTCCCAGGCTGCAAGAGGGATGTCTGACTGCCAACTTAGGTCCGATCACGCAGGGAGCAGGCCTAAGCCAGCAGGTGGACATCCCCCGAGGGGTCCCAGACTGCAAGAGGGCACAGGCTGGGCTGAGGGACCCCTCCCTCCACCAAGTGCCCACATTTTTGTGCAACGGGCCTCTAATATAATAATAATAGGGACAATAGCTGTTATTGTTTCTATTAGTACAACTCTATTACAACAAGTAATAGCAATAATTTTTTATTAAGCCCCTTCTGTGTGCTGTGCCAGGAATTGAGCTGAGTAAGCACTTGCTTATGTATTTATTCCACAAATGGGACATTAGTCACAACACAAATGTCTTCTCTTGTGGAGCTCACAGTCTAGGTGGAGGAAACAAGAATTGGTCAAGGAAAAACCAAGACTTTTGGGCCCCTTCAAATCTCTATTTTAAAAATGTTTGTTCAGCATTTATTTATGATGGCTAGAAGAAAAGAATTTTCTATTAAGTGTGCACTTCTTTCTCTATATTCAAAATAAAGCCTTTACTACTGAAAGCAATGTATTTTTTTTCTAAATTGTCTTTTATTTCTTGGTTTTTCATACCTGGATAATGTCACTCACTTGCTTGCTGTGTACCCACAGTAACTTATGTGGGTACAGCTTTAAGAGTTTAAAAGGTATTTTATGAATTTTATTTATTTTTTTGCTTGTTTTTACTTTTATGGAGGTCAGATATTACCTATTTTTCTGGAGCTCTTATTTTTTTCTTTAATTTGGGGTGGGGCTGAAGAGAAAGTTTTCTAAATAGTTAACTTACTGGGAAGCATATTAAAAGACCTGAACTTAAAACAAATCATTCATTCCAGGAAAATAGCACTAGGCTATGCATCACTGCACAGTGACCTTGCAAGCTGGGGGTGACTACTGTGGACATCAGGGCAGTGTGATGGCAGGGGTCAGAGCTGGCTCAGCCCAGTCTACAAGTGCAAAGCATTCTGCACAGGCACAATGCAATAATGCACCATGGAGACAGGAGGTGCTAGTGAGAAGGGATTCTGAATTTCTATTTGAGGATGCTATTTACTGTGGTAGGAACTGGACTGTTTGTGCCAGGAGATCCTTGGAAAATCCCACTGTTTCAGGCCAAAACTTTTAGCCATTTGTCTACCCTGCTTGACACATGAGGGGTGGCTACTGCTTAGACTTTTAAAACAAAATAGGAAAATCTCACCAATAGATAGCCAAAACAATAAATAGATAATGTCTGGTTATTAATTCATGACGTTACTAAAACATTCTAATGCAGTTCTATAACTACTGGGGATGTTGGCCTGTTTTCTCACATACCCCCAGTACTGAGAACAAAGTCTGACACATAAGTTTTCACTAAATGTTTGTTAAAACAGTAATAGTAAGTATTTTCAACTTTTGGGACCATATGATCTCTGTTTCAATTATTCAGCTCTGCCTAATACTAGACCCTAAATTTCACTCCTAGATACAGAGCCCAGAGAAATGAGTGCCTCTATTCACCAAAACAATTGTACACAAATATTTCCAGCAGCATTATTCATAACTTAGAACTGAAAAAATTTTGAATGCCCGCCAATGCTGAGTGTATCGATCTATGATGGGACATACCTAGAAGAGAATACTATAAACCAATGATCAAGAACCAACAACTGTTATGCACAACAAACCAGATGAAGTCCACAATGTTGAATAAAGAAAAAGACAGACCATTAGGGCACTTAATGTAAGATTTCACTTACATGAAGTTCAAAACAGCCAAAAGGGCCCTGGCTGGCTTGGCTCAGTGGATAGAGCATCGGCCTGCAGACCAAAGGGGTTCAATTCTGATCAAGGGCACAAACCTTGGTTGCAGGCTCCTCCCTGGCCCGGGCCCTAGTCCGGGCTTGTCAGGAGACAACCAATTGATGTGTTTCTCTCACATCGATGTTTCTCTCTGTCTTTCCCTCTCTCTTCACTCTCCCTAAAAATCAGTGGAAAAATATCCTTGGGTGAGGATTAATAATAATTAATAAAAACAGTCAAAAGTAATTTATGTGGTAGAGGTCATAATAGTAGTTGCCTCTGAGAAGTGTGCACTGGGAGAGGGCACGAAGAGCTGTGGGTGCAGGCAATGGCCTTCACCTTGACCTGGGCAGGGGTGTTAGGCTGTGGACTAGAGTTGTGCACTTCAGTGTAGGTATGCTATGCCTCATTAGGGACTGAATGTTTGAGTCCCCCTCAAAGTTCATGTGTTGATACCCTAATCCTCAATATTAAGGTATTTGGAAATGGAGACTTTGGGTGGTAATTATGTCATGAAGGTAGAGTTCTCATGATGGCATGAGTGCCCGAGTAAGAAGAGTCACAGGAGAGCCTGTTTCCTCTTCCATCCCCTACCCACCCACACACACACATACACACAGGAAAGAGGACCCTCACCGGAACCCAAAAATGCTGGCAGCTTGGCCTCGAGAATGGTGAGAAGTAATGTCTGTTGTTTAAGCCACCCACTCTATGATATTCTTGTTATAGTGACCAGAATTGAGTAAGACACAACTAAAGAAAAAAAAAATGAATGAAATAAAACTAAATAAATCAGCCCAGAGAAATCTCCATAAGAGATTGATGAGTGAAAACAATGCAAGTTGTACAATAGTGTAGGGGAACTCACTTTAGAGGTTTACTATGGCCCCAGCACTAAAGGCGTCTGGGAAATGCTGGCTCTCTGTGTAACCTTCGGTGACTCTTTAACTCTCTGTAGCCTCAGGTTTGACTGATTACCCAAAAAGATAAATGTCAGCCCCCAGGAAGGAGGTTAATGAACATATAAAGTGTGGATAACTGCTTAATGTTACCTGCTAACTCAGGAATGCATTGTTCTTCCTGGGGGTCTACCTGACTCCCCACCATATGGTTTTACTCTTAACTCCTATAAAAAGGAGACCCCGTCCTGGGAGGGAGGTGGGTTTACTCCCTGCTGGCCACCACAGAGAGCGAACACCTGCTTTGCCTGTGTATGGAAGTTTCTCCTAGTAAAGCTCTTACGAATTTGAATAAGGCTACGTGTCAGTTCTTCAGAACGATAAGGAATTTAGACTTTTGGGGTTTCCCCCCAACAGATATGTGCAGTATACCATTTCTGTAAATGTTAAAAACACACACACACACACACAAACATTTGAGAACCAGTGCCCTGGGTCCTTCTACACCCACAGTGTATTCCATAACAAGGCTTCCTTTTTAATAGTAAAACTATCCCTCATTGAAAAAAAAATCACAGAAAATACTACTATATATCTGGATATATACATCTGTGATAAAAGTATTAAAATGATGGACAGGAAGGATCAACTTTGGGATAGTGGTTACCTCTGGTAAGAGGGGAACCAGAAGATTCTGTAAATTACAGTAATACATGCCTTTTCAAAAAGAATTGAATGTGATAAAATGCTAATTTTGTTATAATTGGATGGTGACAGCTTACTTTTCATATTGCTCTCGATCACATGAAGTGTTTGAAATGTTCATGACATTTAAATAATCTATTGTAAATAAAAATATAATATTCAGCAGGATCAATAGAAGTGCTTTGATAAGCACAGAACTTGGAAGTCGGTGGTGTGGATGTCAGTTCCAATTTTATATGAGTGTCAGTAACCAATTTCTATATTTTGTTATTATTGTGCAGCATCGAGTAATTCTTTTATATATATATACATATATATATGTATGTGTGTGTGTGTGTATATATATATATATATATATATATATATAGTATTGATTTTTTACAGAGAGGAAGGGAGAGGGATAGAAACATCGATGAGAGAGAAACATTGATCAGCTGCCTCTTGCACATCTCCTTCTGGGGATGTGCCTGCAACCAACGTACATGCCCTTGACCAGAATCGAACCTGGGACCCTTCAGTCCGCAGGCCAACACTCTATCCACTGAGCCAAACCAGTCAGAGCAGCATCGAGTAATTCTTGATTCACAGGACGACAGTCCTTGCAAATAGTAACAGTCGTTAAGCAACTTGTCTTGCAGTCTTCTGACACTCTGCAATGGAACTGATCCTGAAGCTTGGGGCTGGGGGGAGGTAATGAGACTTTTCTGCTTCCAAGTTATATTACTAATATGAGTATTATTAATATCACTATTAATAATATACACAGTTATATTAATAATATCTAACAACTGCTCACATTCTTAAATTGATTCCATTTCAAGGGGGTCAATGAAGGATTCCTCTGATAGTTTTAACCTTAATTATTGAGGAAAAAATAGACTTTTTCAGATATAATTTGTAACCTTATGAGATGTTTAATGGTGCCATTTTAAAAATCTGATACCTTAAAGTCTAAATGTGTCAGATATCTTGCAATTTTTCAAATCAGAATTACTTTTTAATATAGAGCCTGGTGACTCAGTTATTTTGTTGCTAACACTTCATCTTGAGTTGTGAGCACAACAGAATCTTAAGACTGAGATGCAACTTCAGCCCGCTCAGGTAAAATACAAGCTAGAGCATTCAAATTTAAATTTAACTCATTTCAATAGAAGGTGTTAGCTAATGATAGGTTTCTTTAACCAGATGGAAAGTAATTTCTTTTCTCACTTGAAATCATCAGACAAGCATCTTGCTTTGGCCTGAAAAGTAAAAACTAAATCCTGGATCTCACTACCCTTGTTAGTACAATAAAAAAAAAAAAATAAAATAAAAAATAAAAAATAAAAAGTCTTGTAAGTCTTCAAGGTGGAAACTGTACCTTGTCAGTAAAATGCTATGTCCAATGCATTTTAAGATGCTGTCTTCTTGATAAAGGCGAATGGTTATCATATTATGATGGCTTAACTTGGCACAGGCACAGGTGAACTTCTTGTCTATAAAATGGCGATAATAATAATGTTTATCTTATGGGGTCATTGTCAGATGAACATGAGATAATTCATATAAAATGTTCAGCACAGTATGGGCACATAGTAAATCCTCAGTAAATAGTAGCCATCATTATTTACTAAAATGAGCATCATTTGCCCTGACTGGTTTGGCTCAGTGGATGAAGCGTCAGCCTGCGGACTGAAGGGTCCTGGGTTCGATTCGGGTCAAGGGCATGTACCTTGGTTGCGGGCACATCCCCAGTGCGGGGTGTGCAGGAGGCAGTTGGTCGATGTTTCTCTCATCGATGTTTCTAACTCTATCCCTCTCCCTTCCTCTCTGTAAAAAATCAATATATTTAAAAAAAAATAAGCATCATTTGTTCACGGGTCCTTGTGGTTGTAAAGATGTACATAACTTAAATCTTCAAGAGTACCTCAGACCTATTAAGTACTTACTCTGTGAATAGACTTGCCCTTAGGGAACTTGCATTTCTAGTGTGATTTGTTCATTTGCAAATTTGTCTCTAAGCAGAATGATTAGGCAAAGATTCCTGTTGCATTTTCACAGCAGTCTATTTTTCCAATGTTCTTGTAGCCTGATTGCTAATAAGCCTTATTTATAATAGCTTCAGGTTCCTTAACACTGTGTTCTCCTTCACACGCAATGCCTTCTTCATCACCAGACTTCTTTGCACGTGTTTGTTTTGTTTTTCAGAAACATTAAGCTGTTCATTTTCCATGGGATGAAATGGAAAGCCTTGTTTTCTGCTCCACTGTGTTTAGTCTCCAAATGGCATTGCAACTTGGCAGGGTCTATACAACTAATTTGCAAAATTTACTACACAAAACATATTTAAGACTTGGGTCTATTTTTATTGCCATAAAAGGTGACTCCTCAAAGTGACTAAGTACCATCATGCTCTCTGGTCTTGAGAGGCTTTGCATGAGCATTTTCGGCGTATTGTTTTCGTAAACAGTGAGGCTGATGCTTTGAAGAACTGGTCAAAGGTGAGATGTTTGCTATCTTGGTCCTGAACAAACTCATCATACCCATAATCAAATTTTCTTCTTAAATATCCTGCTTTTCACCAGTGCAATCCATTGTTAGTTTTAAGGGGTAACTATAAATCCACTTGAAGAAAATATGCATGAGCTAATCAGGCACTCTTATTGAATAGCTGTAGTTGGGCAGTGTCTTAATGAGAAGTGTAACACATAAACCAGTTATTGCAGGCCTGACCATTGGACTTTACATAATGAGTGTTTTAACGCTGTGGTCACCAATGTATTCTTATTTAGAATTACAACACATTTGGATGTGGATATTATTTGAGTTTTAAAACATAGTTTTGAATAATCATTACAGAATAATGTGTAACAGGATCCCTTTTATGTAGAGATATATAGGTATGTATCCCCTCAGGCCACCCCAGAGACCTTACACAACTGTGATCCATTTCTCTCTGTTTGAGGGTTTTCTCTGGCTATTAGGTCCTTGGAAGCAGCCTACGACCAAGGAGGAGTGCAGTTGGTGAGTAAGTCCCCAACTTCCTTGTCCTTTGGACAATTCTGAGGTATGTTCTACACTGTTTCTCAAGGGGCACCTTGGAATTGAGCCTCCACTGTCCGAAATGCTAACCTGTTCATTAACGCACCGTCACTGGCTTTCTTCCTTTCCTGTCTCATTTCTCCATTCACTCCCTCATCAGGGTTCTTTGGATCATGTCCCTCCAAAATTACTTGCATTCAAATTATTGACCTGGGTACTGCTTTGAGGGGAGCTCACAGTGAGACACTATGGAATACACTTAAATGATGTGAGAGGATTCACACCTAATCGATAAGGATGTAAATCAAAGTGGATGTCCAACTCATAATAGTCCTCCCACTTATCACATACACTGAGTGGCAGATTATTATGACCACCTGATGTTTATAGGCAAATTAGCTACAATTTTGCGCAGAAGTTCCTAGAGGGCCAGACCATTATAAATATGGGTAAAAAATGTGATTTAACAGCCTTTGAACGTGGTGTGTGTGTGTGTGTGTGTGTGTGTGTGTGTGTGTGTATGGAGAGAGAGAGGCCAGATTATTATGACCACCCCATCAGTACTTCATTGGGCCATCTTTTGCCTTCAATACTGCGGTGATTCTTCTTGGCATTGACTCCATGAGATGTTGAAAGGTGATGCGAGGAATCTGACACCATGCCTGATGAATAGCACTGTCCAGTTCTGTGAGATTTGATCGTTTGTGGAACCAGCTGCCTGATGGCTCTTTTAACTTATTGGATTGAGATCTGGTGATTGTGGGGGTCACCTAAGCAAGGTAAAGTCTCCTTCATGTTCTTGAAACCACTCCTGCACGATAATGGCACTGTGGCATGGCGCATTGTCTTGTTGGAAGAAGCCATCTCCATTGGGATATGCTATCAACATGATAGGATGAACTTGATCAGCAACGCTACTTAGGTATGTTGTGCTATTCAGATGTTCCACATGAATTAAAGGGCCCAAATTATGCCAGGAAAGCATGCCCTAAACCAGAACACTGCTCCCACCAGCTTTAAGGGTTGTACTCATGCATGTGGGGTGCATGCTTTCAAGCTGTTTCTGCCAAATTCTCACTCTGCCATCTGCATGATGCAACTGGAAATGTGATTCATCAGACCACATGACTTTTTCCAATGCTCAACTTTCCAATCCTTGTGTTCCTGTGCAAACTGGAGATGTTTTATCTTGGTAACTGCAGACAGCAAAGATGTTCAAACTGGCCTTTGGCTTCCATATCACATACGATGCAGTGTCAGGTGGTCATAATAATCTGGCCACTGAGTGTATACATATAGCCCACATTAAATCGTGTTGTTTACCCATTCTTCAGAAAAAAAAATCACTTCTACTGTCATGGTAAACAACCTGCTTCCCTATTTATAATGGGCTGACCCTCTAACAACTTCAGTGCAGAAATTATAGCTAATTTGCCTACAAACGTCAGGTGGTCATAATAATCTGGCCACTCAGTGTATATGGTACCTCTTTCCTTCTGATGAATAGTTTCGTTCCCAAAAGGACCTGTGTTCCAGGCCATAGTGATTGGTTGGGGTTGCACATCTGATCCAAGCCATTAATATTACCTCACACTCTGGTGATTGTGATTGGTCTATGGAGACAATGCAACTCACACTGGACTAATCAGGGGCCTTTCCTGGGATCTTTGTAACTGATGCTATGGGAGGGGAACCTCTTCTTTCCTCTCAGATCTATGAAGCTATGAGCCCAGCACTGACCTCAGCTATCTCTCCTACCACACACAGAAGCCTGTTCACAGTGAGAGAGTGTACAGTGAACTCTCAGAGAGAGAGAAGAGAGAGGAGTGACAGGAGCATCTTTATGGAGTTTGAATGCCTAAGGCCATTTGATCCTAAACCAGCGACACTCTGTTCATCCCCACGGTTTGGTTATGTCGGCTTCCCTCTACCTCACCACCTTGCTATAAGCTAGCTAGAGTCAAATCTTCATCATTGACAACCAAAGAATCCTACTACAGATGTTTAATTCTGGGGCAGAAGGTTGGGTTGGGAGTAAGAATGTGAAGCAGGAGGATCATTTTTCAGATATTGTGTTTTTCAGTCCTACAATTTTCATTTAATTCTTTTTTACAGTTTACAGATCTCACCTGAATTCTCATTTCTTCACCCAGTATATGCATCATTTACTATAGAATCTTTAACATATGTATCAAAGTTATTTAAAGTCCTTATCTGCAAATTCTGACATCTGGGCTGTTTGTGAGTCTGTTTCTATTGACTGATTTACCTCTTGTTTGGGCTCACATTTTTCTTTTTCTTCACATATCTAGTAATTTTTGTATAGTGAACATTGTGAACGTTATAAAGATTGGACTCTATAATCTTCCTCTGGTCATTGTTTGCTTGCAATTGGTAGGGAAATTACTGCTGGATCACATCACTTAAAGCTTGCTTTTAGGTTTTGTTAGGATGGGCCTATTTTAGTTTTAACTTTAGTACTAGGGTGAATGCATTAGCCAGTCATGTAGCCTTTACTCTTAGACTGTGGACCTTGCATGGTTTCTACTGAAAACTTGAGTTAACAAACCCCTAAAACTTGGCAAGGCTTTCAGCTCCAAACTCTGTCTCCCTGTGATGGGCAACTGCTGAGATCTCTGCTCAGTCTCTTTCATCCATCAGCTACACTACTCCCCCTTGGACTTCTTGGAGTCTTACCTGGAAATGTACAGTTCAAGAGTCAGCCAAGAATTTGAGAAGAATTTATACACATATTTGGGGGCTTCCTGCTCTGTGGCTCTCTCCTTTCCAGAGTTTTCTCAATTTCCAGCCACTCCAGTTGTGAACTCCTTCTCAGAGTCATCAGGCTTTAGTCCCTCAATGACCTCAACCCTGTGCAAGCTGACTGTGGCTTTCAGTGTAATCCTTGGACCAATGGTACTAGCATCATGTGGAAACTGGTCAGAAATGCAACATTTTGGGTTTCAACTTATAGCTAGTGAATCAGAAACTCGGGGGGTGGAGCCCAGCAATTTATATCTTAACAAGCTTCTGAGAGATTCTAATATACATTAAAGTTTGAGAATGACTGCCTTAAGGTAAAAACTATACAAATGTGGTACTCACCCAGAGTTGTTTCCTTCCTTTACTGTCTTCCTTCCAGTGCCATCAAACAGGGTTTTATTGGGGGCATGGGAGAGAGTATCCAGAATTTATCATTATGAATTACTGGTGACCCAGTGCATGGATTTGAGCACACTTAAAGGAAATTAATTAGAAAGCGGCTGGCAGGGCAGGACTGGGTGAGATGGGCCAGACACATCCTGGAGCCAACCTCCCATGGTCCCTCCCCGGGGGACCCTCCGACTGGTGGGGTTCCTTGGCCTGGCCTGCAGGGATCAGGCCAAAAATGGCTCTCTGATATCTCCTGAGGGGTCTTGGAGTGCAAGAGGGCACTCTGCAAAGTTGCTGTTGTACAGGGTGTGGAATGCAAATGCAAGTGTGCAGTAAACTAGATTTGGGACTGACAGTGCCCCAGCAACAACATAACCCACAGCTGAAGGTGGAATTGCCCAGCACCATGAGGAATTGGGCTCCCTTCTCCCTGGTTTTGGAGTGCATCACTTGAGAACTGCCACTGCCAAGTCACTGCAGCTTGGCAGGTCCTGCTTTGAGTATCTACCCCTTGTTGGTCAGTGTGCATCATAGTGACTGGTCAGAGAGTCGGACACTTAGCATATTACCCATAGATAGATAGGTAGATAGATAGACAGATAGATGGGAAGGATTAGCCTTAAACTACTCTGTCAGATGAGAATTTGGACATTCACTTTTGAGCATATATTCGTATTACATTCTGTTTGATTTTCCCTCCAAGTGTATTTTTTGTAACTTAAAAAAATAAATGTATAATATTTTTGAGATTTGAATATTTGTGAAACTGAAAGCACCTTATAGTTTTATGTAACACAGCTTGAAAATCTCTATTTTAAAGCATATGATTGACAGAATGGGTTGAGATTAGCTTCATCCATGCATAGGAGTTATCTCCATGGCAACTGGCACTATCACATCAGGCTTATGACAGAGGTGGTAAATGAGCTTGTGCACAGTGGGGAAGAACACATTGTGCATCTTCCTGGCCCCCATTCTGGGGTGTTCAAGACATATGCTGCATCTTGATAAAGGAAGCCTGCAGGTAATAACCTGATGAAAATGACCTATGTGCTAAGAAGAGCCACATTTCAAGCATTCCAACCTGTTTTTGCACTTTTTAAAAAAACATGTATTTTATTGATTTTTCACAGAGAGGAAAAGAGAGGGACAGAGAGTTAAGAAACACTGATGAGAGAGAAACATCGATCAGCTGCCTCTTGCACACCACCCACTGGGGATGTGCCGGAAACCAAGGTACATGCCCTTGACAGGAATCTAACCTGGGACCCTTGAATCCAAAGGCCGAGGCTCTATCCACTGAGCCAAACCGGTTAGGGCTGTTTTTGCACTTCTTAACTCCCGTGGGTCAGACTCATATTAGCTTTGGTTCATCAGGCCTCACCTGCTCATAATCCCCAAAGGGCAGAGGATCCCTATACTTCTTGACTCCCGCTCAAGAGGAAATTTACCTTAAGTTTAGAGTATTCCCACCTTAGCAGGCTTATGGGAGAGAAAGTTCATCTAAGCAATCACTCAGCCTTATTCCACTTTCCCCTGCCCCATTCCCAGACAGATCCACCAGATTTTATCCACTGGAAGCAGGCAATGGGTAGTGCTTTTCCAATTTTAATGTGCACAGGAGTCCCCTGGGGATCTTGTCAAAATCTTGATTTAGTTGGTGTTATCAGCTGAACCATCTCCCCTCAAAATTCATATGTTGAAGTCTAACCCCTGGCACCTTAGGAATGTGACTGTATTTGGAGACAGGGTCTTTAAAGAGGTAATTAAGGTTAAATGAGGTCACTGAGGTGAGTCCTAATCCAACAGGACTGGTTTCATTTGAGAAGAGAACACAGAGGAAAGACTCTGTGAAGACACAGGGAGAAAACGGTCATCTAAGGGCCAAGGAGAGAAGCTTCAGGAGAAACCCACCCTGCCGACACCTTGATCTTGGACTTTACACCTGGATTAAGTCTGAGGCCACAGCATCACTAAATCGGTAGCTTCAAATGGAAAATATTGTCAACTGTAGTTCAAAGTAGCAAAAGTGATCAAATATTACCATGTGCAGGAGCAGAGGCAGTTAACACTCAACTCTCCGCCTTCAAGGAACGATCTGTTTCTGTCCTGTGTGGAATACCCCAAACTGCTAATCTCAAGGGCAAAGAGAAGGGCAGAAGCTCCAGGCTGGCTCCTGCACTGCCTGCCTCAAACCTCAGGGGTAGGGCACACAGTCCCTCCCTTTGGATGGTGGTGTTGCCAGGGCAGCCTGGCTTGTTGACATGCGAGGTTGGTGTTGGGGCTGGTGCTCAAAGTAATCCTCCCAGGAACAGCACCCTGCTGGCAGCTTTGCAACCCAAAAGGGGTTTTAGTGGTGACTAATAAAGCTTATGTACAGGATACACACAGGTCCAAGAAAATCCATTCCCTAAAGGAACAGGATTTCAACTATGCTTCAGTTGGTGCACAAGCATTGAGTTTCTGTATCCAATTCCAGTTCTCCCAAAGAGACCACGTTCTCTGCTAAATCACTGAGACACTCGCAGTGCCTGGGGCAGAGGAGAGGAGCTAAGGGTCCCCAGAGGGCCGTGCCTAGGTGGGCCTCTCCTTGCATGTCAGGAGATGTACTCAGGGCATTTCTGCTGTCTCCAGATCAGAAGGCCCACACATCTTGAGCGCCTCTTCCCTTCCATTAGCTTAAAATTCCCGGGGCACTTCTCTGGGTCTGCCTGGCAGAACCAGGGCATTCCCCTGGCCTTTTCCCTTTACTTTGGCTACCCATCTTTTAGTTTTATTTCCTTCGTGTCTGACATGTCTCCCTGCCACTGCCACCCTGTGAGCCCTAACTGCCCTTGCCTGGATTCCTGCAGCAGACTGGCTGCCTCTGACCTTGCCCTCAGGCCAGCTCCTCCACTCTGCCGCCCAGACGGCTTTCCAAAAGGTAAAGCTGATGCCAGCTCCCAGCTTAACATCCCTTCATGCCACCCTTCCCCCCCAAGATGTTTCCAGAGGACATGTTCCCAGGACTGCCAGAATTCTGAGTTGTCAAGAAAAGCCAGAAATCTGGAGTTTTATGTGAATTCCCACATCCTTTTTTGTTTGTTTATTTTTAGAGTTTTTACAATGGACACATTTTAAAAATTATAAAACATTGCAATAAGTCTCCCACCCATTTCTGGCCCCAAGTCCCAATCTGAAGAGGCCACCCGGGTTAGCAGTCTCTTCTGGAGCCTTTCAGACACAGACATACTTTCACACACACATACACCGGCACCTTTTTCTTATACCGATGGTAGCCAATTTTTTAAAAATCTTGGTATAAAGTTATAAAACTCTGAGGGTCAAACAAGACATATTTGCATCCGTGGGTCATAAATTATGTAGGCATGATGGGAAGTTCCCTGAAGACAGGGCTGGTGCTGTCTCTGCATGCCCCTCTATACCTGGCATGAGGCTTTGCACGCAGTTGGCACTCCGTAAGTGCGCTGCTCTTTCACTAACACAGTTATTAAGCACCATTCTGTGTCTACTGCTGACACAGACTTCCAGGGGGGACTGTGCTGTGAGCTACCTCTGAGGAAACACTTGAGGACAGTGAAGTTCGGTCAAGTCTCCAGCCCTGTGGAATCATAATCAGAATTCAGCTCTCTATCATTTATGTCTGAAATCTGTCTCCTGTCTATAGGTTCAGAACCTGCTCACCTCCCATCTTTCCTGCTTACCTGGGTCTACAACACATGGACAGAAATAGCAGATCACTCCCTGTTCCCAGCTTGCCCTATGCTCGTGCTGACAGCCCAGCCCCAGGCAGAGTGCTGACACCAGCATTCCCAAGCCAGCTGTCATTCCCAGAAGCAGGGTTTCCACTTCTTGCCCTCCACCAGGTCAAGGCAAGCCTGGACGGGACAGAAACCACAGGACAGGCAGCTTGCTGACTCTTCCCCAGGCACTGGGCTGGGCCCGCTGTTAGCTGAGTAAGGCCTTTTCAAGCTTCTTCATGTTGGAAGAAGGCTCATTGCTCAGGTAGTTCGGGGCCCTCTCCTAAATTAGACTCTATTCCCTCACTCGCCTGTGTTCACAGATTGCCTCTGGCTGGTCAGCATGCACGAGGCTTGTGAGACAGGATGAACTATTCAGTTCATGATAAGGTGGTCCCCACGAGGAAACAAACTCTTATGACATATTCTCTCCCTCACCCTTTGAGGTAGTGGTTTCTGATAGTTTCTGCAGATGGTTGGTTTTCCTAGGCAGCATGCTCCCCTGGGAGGGGCATAAGCAATTTCCCTGGAACAGTGCCATGACATTGCCCCTTTCTCTCCCACTCAAGAGGCTATTCTGGAATACAATGAGCCCTTGTTTTAAGATTCACCTGAATTTATTCTAATTGTAGTGTGATATGAATCTTACTTCCAAAACTCAGGTGAGAGAGACTTGTCATTTTCATTTTTTTTTCTCTTTATTTTCAGTTATCTTGATTTAACCTTGTCTTCTGTGCTGGTGGGACAATAATATTGGTGGTAGTGGGTAGGGCTTGGGAATCTGCTCTGAAGCTGGGAATCCCAGACAAAGGCTCTAAGCCACTCCACAGAAGTCCTGCCAACCCCATCTGTAATATCTGGAGTCCACTAAGCTCCATTCCCTCCCAGGCTCCAGGCTTCTAGAAAGTATAAGCCAGCTTGGCAGCACAAACAACACATGCATTTGGCCCCCAAGCCAAGCCTTCCTGCTCAAAAACAAGAAATAAAATATGGGAAAAACAAACTTCATGCTAATAGCTCGATAGATGTTGTCCTGCCACCTAATTTCTAATTAATTGTTCACAAATCAGTACATCACACAATTTAGACTTTTCACAATTTAATTGTGCCACACACACACCACAGTTTATGGGACAGACATCACTGTTGCTTTGCTCTAAAATACATGGTAACTTGGCCCTGGCCAAGTAGCTCAGTTGGTTAGAGCAGTGTCCTGATACTCAAAGGTTGTGGGTTTGTCCCAGGTCAGGGCACATACAAAATCAACCAATGACTGCATAAGTAAGTGGAACAACAAGTCAATGTTTCTCTCTCTCTCTGACATCAATCAGTAAAAAAAAAAAAAAAAATTTAAGTATGTGGTAGCTCTAAAATAGCTAAAAAATATCCTCACTCCTGCTTTATTTCCTCCATTCACTGATTATCTTCAGAAAACAAAGTAAAACAACAACAAAACCCCACCTTCTCCCAGAGGAAGCAATTTCTAGAAGATTATCAAAAGGGGTGCCCAGTGCCCCAATTAACGGTACCAAACCCAGTCAATGATGAAAATGCAAGCATGGCCTTATTATAATTAGGCTATGTTGATTAAAGTGGGAACAGAATTAAGACCATTTCTGTTACTAAAACTATCTTCTTCACTTACTCAGCACTTTCTTACATGCAACCTAGTTTTCCACATTAATCTGACTGGGGACAGAGTGACTGAACTAGCATTGAAAGGCATCTAGCTTATGAGAGGTCTGAGTCGACAATACAGTGACTGATTTTTAAAAGATTGTTGCCTTATGTATTGTTATAGATAGTATTTGGAACAGGCATGTAACCACTTGAAGTAGCAAATTGGGAACCTTCAGGTTCAAGTTATTTAGGGTGTTTATTCCAGCTGTGTATTACCTAAGAACTCAGAGGCTGGCCTCCGGGCTGATTCTGTGGCTGACACCACTGCTGGAACATGTGACCCTGGCTGCCCTCAGCCTCTGCCACCAGCAATGGCTAATGCCCAGGTGAGAACTGTGTCTGTCTAAAGGTTGCCCACAATGAACTAATGCTCAACCATTTATACATAAAGAAACATAAATGCAAACTAAACCCAGAAATCATCCTTACCTATCAGATGGATACTGATTAAAACTCTTGGTAGCCTTAGCTGGTTTGACTCAGTGAACAGAGCATCATCCCTCGGACTGAAGGGTCCGTGCATGCACGCGGCAACCAATCGATGTGTCTCTCTCACATTGTTGTTTTCCTCTCTCTGTTTCTCTCCCTTCCTTCCACTCTCTCTAAAAATCAATGGAAAAAATATCCTTGGGTAAGAATTGACAATGAAATAAAATAAAATAAATGTGCCACAGCTTAAAAAAAAAAAACACAACAAAAGAAACAAAACAAAAACTCCTGGTAATACGAAGTGTGGGTGAGCTTGTGGGAAAACAGTAGGTTTGTGAATAACTGATAGAAATATGAAATGGATCAATCTTTTCAGTGGTAATTTGTCAATGTCTATTCAAAATTTTAAATGCTTTCTCTTACCAGTTGCATGGCTAAAAATTTACCACACAAATATATTCACAGATGTATGACAAGAGAAGAAAACTGTACAAGAATGTTTCCTGCATGATTGGTTGCAATAGCAACAAATTAGAAAGCAATTAAATGTTTCTCAATAAGGTTCTGATTAAGGACATTGAGGGACAGGCACACAATTAAATTATGCAACATTTAAAAGAATGAAGTCAATCTTGTATGCTGAAGTGAAAATCAACTTTAAGATATTATCTAATCTAATAAAAGAGCAATATGCAAATTTACCCTCACTCCATTACACCTAAGCCACGCCCACCAGCTAATCAGAGCAGTTGTATGCACATTAACCCAGCTAAGATGGCAGCTGGCAGCCACGGAGCTAGAGCAAACAGGAGGCTTCTGTTGTACCAGCGATGGAGAAAACTGCCTGCCTAGGCCAGCTGGGGCTCTGCTCAAGGCAACAATGTTTCAATTATAGAAGCCACGGAGCTGAATCAAACAGGAGGCTTTGTTGCCTGCCTATGCCTCCGCTCAAGGCAACAAAATTTCAATTATAGAAGCTAAATAAACCCCAGAAACCTGATTCCAGCCAGCCCACTGGGACATTGGGTGAATGGGAGCTGTGGGCAGCCTGAAACGGCCCTCAGCCCCTCACCCAGGCTGGCCAGGCACGCCAGCAGGTGGACATCCCCCAAGGGGTCCCAGACTGCGAGAGGGCACAGGCCAGGATGAGTGACCCCCCCGAGTGCACAAATTTTTGTGCACCGGATCCCTAGTATTAAATAAAAAAGCAAGGTGAATATAAGATATTGACATATTTTCTTGAAGGAATAGACAAATATTAAGTTACTTTCTTTATACTTTTAAATGTTAGAATTTCTTTTAAATGAGGTTTATGTACATCAAGTTGAAAGATGTCTGTGAGAGACTGTATTTTCCAAAAACGGCCAGAACAATATTGCCAGTTCTGCATGTATTTCTAGAATCTCATTACTCCCCATCAGGAGGTGGTTTATTCTCTTCCTCTGGAACTTAGGTGGAACTCTGTGACAGTCTCAACAATTAAAAAGCCATACAAGTGACAGCCTGTTGCCTCTGGGGCCATGCACGAAATGGCCATACAGCTTCTGTCTGGGTTGTGCTGTCTTGGGATGCCCTTGGAATCCGGCCACCATGCTGTGATAAATCCCAGCCTATCCCACATTTCAGTGGTTTTGAGCATACTTACAGAGTTGCACAAACATCACTATCTAATTCCACAACATCTCTGTCACCTACACCAACCCCTTACCACCTTCCCCCATGCCATGGCACCCACTAATCTATTTTTTGTCTCTCTGGATTTGCCTATTCCAGATATTTAATATAAATGGAACCATATAATACATAGCCTCTTGTATCTGGCTCCTTTTACTTAGCATACTTTTTTCAAGGCGAATATATCAGTTCATTCCTTTTTATGGCTGAATAATGTTCCATTGTATGGACATACCACATTTGTTTTGATATATCCATTCATCAGCTGACAGACATTAGGGTTATTTCCACTTTAAGTTCACATACAGGGTGAGAATTGGAATGTGGAATTTGACTTAGAATTCTTGTGAATATAGAATCTTGGACTGTGCTGTGTTTGGGTTTACCTAATAAAAATTTAATAAAACCCAGCCGGTGTGGTTCAGTGGTTGAGCGTCAACCTATCAACCAGGACATCTGTTTGATTCCTGGTTAGGGCACATACCTGGGTTTCTGGCTCAATCCCTAGTGTGGAACATGCAGGAGGCCGCCAATCGATGATTCTCTCTCATCATTGCTGTTTCTCTCTTCCTCTCCCTCTGGAAGTCATATATATATATATATATTATTTTTTAAATAAAATATATATTTTTAAATATATTTTTTATTTTTTAAATGCTATATAAATTTTATTTTTTAAATATATATATATAGCATTTAAAAAATAAAATTTGGGGTTACATAAAAACTCATGTATATGGGAGTTTGGGCTCACATTTAGAGCCTCCACCAGTAGACCATCATGCAAATAACTGTTACAAGGTTCTTCATCCACTGGCACCATTCCTTCAGAATGGCCTGCTTCTCTCCCAGCGCCTGCTGCTGGCTTCTCCAGCAAGCCTCATCATGGACTCTGAGTTTGCCCGTATGCTTCAGAAATTTAATATGGAAACAAGATGCTTCTTTGGGGAAGCTGCTGTAGAGGCCACTTATAGAGAAGAAACCACACTAATAAGAAAGTATGGTTGTGTTCAACGGAAAATTACAACTTTGCTTGGTTTTGATCCTTGGCACCAAGTCTTGGGTTCCTCATCACTGCACAGACTCTTTCCACTTGGCTTTCTCTCAGCCAGTGTCCTGGCACACTATCAGACGGGGGATAATTAGAAAGAAGTGTCTTATAGGGATGAGGAATACTGGTAGCTTACCACATGGGGACAATTGTGGATCTTCAAACGAATCCTGGACCAGACAGCAGCGTTGTCTTCTTGCTTACATAAACTCTATCAGTGTTCACAACTCCCGAAACATGTGCACACTGAGAGCTGGAATGCTTGCTCAGCTTCTCTCCTCCACAAGGGAACCTTTTAGTGACTCCTGGGTACAAGAGCAGTGACCCAGCTGTCGTTAGCCCCAGAGAATTTTCCACGAGCTTCTGCATCTAATCAGAGTTATTATGTTGCTGTGGGATATAAGGCCCATCTTATTCTTAGTTCACGCATGATTCAGGTAATGTGAGTGTGTGGTGGAGAGTAAGAAACAGCTTTATTCTTTTTGGGACTCTTACTAATTGTAAACATATCAAGATACAGACATGTAGCATCTTACATTTCACCTTTCTGAACAAGTGTACCAATTCGATGAGCATTTCTATTAGTCTCTCTAATGTGTAGAATTATTCATACAGCCTTTCTCAAATATATTGGTGAGCATGGTGTTAATTTGTGCTCATCCAGAAGCTGCTCCTGAGACAAGGACTAGAAAGGAAGCAATTCATTCAGGAGGTGTGCCAGACAGTAATGTGGAGTGGGGAGGTAATGGAGGGGAAGTCAGCCAATTAAGGGTGGCTATCGTTAGCTGGTAGTATGGTGGATGGAGCTTAATCCCACAGAGAAACTCTGGGAAGTGGTGTAGAACACATGCTACAGACACGGATCACTTAAAGGGCAAGGGGGCTGGAGTATTTAAAGCTCAGGTCCCACGGGCTGAGGCTGCTCCCAGTGGGTGTCACTTTTGAGCACTTCTGGCCTGAACAGCCTTCCAAGACCTTGGAGAAAGCCCCACAGGAATGACCGGAGGATATTAGCTGATGGAGGGCAGCCACACACACATACACATAAAGGTGATAGCTGGAAAGATGTGCCAGGCACTGTTCTAGATGCTGAGGATACAGCAGGAAACAAAACAGAGTGAGTTTTGCCCTCGTGGAGTAATCCTTCTGTTGGAGAAACAGGTAACAAAACAAGGCAAATAAGAAACATAAGGGGTGTGTTACAGGGTGACAAGTACTGGGGAGAAAATTAAGTGCTGAGAAATTATGGTGAGGAAGGAGAAGGAGTTGTTTGCAATTAGCAAAAGGGAGATCAGAGCAAGCCTCACTGAGAAGGTGACACTCAAGGAAAAGACCCAGAGGAGGGGAGGGGAAGCCCAGTATGAGGTTATCTGTGTGAGGAAATAGCAATCAGGAAGGGCCTACAGCAGGAATGTCCCTGGTGTATGTGAGGAACTGCAAGGCTAAGATGCTGATGCTGACTGGAGTGTGTGTGTGTGTGTGTGTGTGTGTGTGTGTGGGGCGGAGGGAATGGAGGGGGAGGCAGAGGAGGCTGCAGAGCAGAAGCTTGTTGACATTGGGATGCCTTAGGCTCCTTTCTGGAATGGGACCGAAAGGTCCTGGGAGAGCTGGAGCAGATGACTGAGTCTGACTTCAGATTTCACAGAGTCACTGGCTGCTCTGCTGAGAATGAACTACAGAGGAGTAAAGGCTGAGGCAGGGGGAACAGCAAGGAGGCAACAATCTTCTGGGTGGTGGCATGGAGAACAGAGAAGTGTTTGATTCTAGAAATATTTTGAAGGTAGAGCCAAGGAAATTTATGGGCGGGCAAGATGGGAGAGAAAGCAAGAAGTCAATGGGCTTGGCCTGAGCAACCTGGAGAATGAAGTTGCCTTTTCCTGAATCAGGGAAACCTTCAGGAGCGTGTGTGAGGTCAGGGGTGACTGGGGCCTGGCACTGGGCATGTTAAGTTTGTGTTGTTTGCTAGACACTTATGGGCAAGATGTCAGCAGGAAGTTGAATGCAGAGGTTTTGAGTTGAGAAGAGGTCCAAACTGGAGACACATTGTAGAATTTCTCAGCACATAGATGGTTGGAGCCATGAGACTGGTTGAGCTTTCCAAGGGAGAAAGCTAGAGAGAAAAGTGGTATGGGACTGAACCCTGAGCAAAGGAGACTGAGAAAGAGCACACACAGTGTGGTGTCTTGAAAGCCAAGTGCAGAAAGTACTTCTAGGAGCAGGAAGTGGTCAACTGTAGATAAGTGTATACATGTGCTACATTTATATAGATGTACATACAGAAGCACTCTTTGTTATACAGATATACATATACACAGAGGTAGTTTTAGATCAGTAGTATTATTGGGAAGTCTATTATAAGTCTATTGGGCAGCATGCTTGGTGGCAAAAATATCTGTCTGCGGTATTTTAATGGCTGCATAGTATTTCATTGTGTACATTTACCATAATTATTCTTTCCCTATAAATACTCTTCCCAATTATAGAATTCTAAATTATACAGCATGGCCATCTTGTGCATTCATCCTTTCACACCTATGCCATCATCCCCTAGAAGTGGGGTTGCTGTATGCAAAATATATATGGTCTCATTCAAGACTCCTTCCTGGCAGTTCCAATAATCTGAGATATATTCAATATGGAACAGCCACTGGCCTCAAGGAAGAACCACTGGGATGCCATTCCAGGTAGACCCCATTCTACAGGACAGCGAGGACACGGCAGCCATCTGGGTAATCACTATTACAATTAGGGCAGAGGTTTAGGTCAAGTCAGAAAAGTCCATAACAGAAAACGATCTGTCAGTACCAAGCCCTCAGCCTGACTAAGGAGCTGCTGCCACTCCTGAATGGAAAAGCACTCCATCTGCACACAGAGCAGAGCAACTCTACAGGCCGACAGGCTCTCGGGCAGAGCCACTAGGAGCTTATTATGTCAAGAGCAAACGCAGCAGACACAGGCAGATGTGCCTTTTGTGAAATTACTGTAATTAACTCCCTAACTTTCTCCACACTTTATTTTTGCTGGCTGGCTTTGTCATCGTGCTGTTAGAACAAGCCTACTACATGCCAAAGATTTTTCCCCTTTACCTTGTCATCCCGAGCAGAAGCATAACTCCATCACCTGTCTGGACACATACTGAGTCTTTGTCTGGATGGTGTCAGAACATCCTGCACTTCAATGATAATCTTTAAAATAACATCAACCACAGCCAGATAATTGTGTGAAAGCCTCCAGGAAGTTCAGGACTTTAAGGGACAATGTATTTAGTCCCATATGTCCTCAATGCAGGCAAATGCTCTGACACACCTTTCAACTCAGAAGGAAAAGGGACATAGAGCCATGCCTTGGACCCATTAACTGTTATCTCTGAGGGTCTGTAAAAGCATTCAACTCATGACCCACCACTGGTGTTTAACCTTTGGAAATCATAGTTCAGCGACACACATCCAGGAAGAGCTACTTCCTGGTGCTGGGTTCTTAATCCTTAAAGCAGACCCACAGGAATGTTCTGATAGCCTGAACTTTTAAAAAACTTTAGATCTGTGTGATCTGCCTGCATGCTCTTTCTTCAGTCCCCGCAGCCCATGGGCTTTACCACACAACAACCCTTTACCATGCATGACAGAGCCCCTCCACACACACCGATTCAGCCACCAACAGTCTCCTCCATTTCTGCTTCATGAAGGATGCCCAGTCCAGCCAGCAGGTCAACAGAAAGAGCTTTCTTGTGCGTCGTGGCCGAGATAAAAGTCATTTTATCCCAAGAATACAGCGGGTAAAAAGCAGCCTACAGAATTTATGCCAAATCCCATTCCTCCAATGACCTTATTTCATAGTTGATTTTAAGATAATTGCCTCCTGACCCATAACCTCTGTATGCTGCTTAAAATCAGAGTCTGGGAGTGCACTCCACTTGGTCTTTTTCCTTGGCCCGGCTCCGCGCAGGCTGTCTGCGGCCTGTCCTCAGAAGGCAATGTAGTAGTGCTCCATGGTGCTGACGATGTCGCTCTGGTCCTCCAGGAGCTCCAGTACCTGCTGCAGCACAGGCTCACTCAGGCCCGGGTTCAGGCTCAGGCGAGCACAGGCCAAGATGTGCCGGAAGTGGCAGCCCTTCTCCATGTCTGCAGGAAAAAGGCAGTTGGCTAAACTTGAACACACCTGTCAGACCCTCTTCCTTCTTCCCTACCTCTAAACCAGTGGTTCTCAACCTTGGTTGCACATTAGAATCACCTGATATTAAAGTCAGAGATGCACTGGTCTAGATTATCAGCAAAAACAAAACAAAAAATCCTGTTCTCAAGCCCATCTATGGACCCACTGCTCAGGACTCAGGCCTTCAACTTTCAAGGATTCCCAATCAATAATTTTATATTCATAACCTAATGGATTTTTAGTGCTTAACATTTTTCCTCCAATGTCATTATATGTATAAGTGCATGTATTCTGTGCTGAACCCCCAGCTTCCCAGTGGGACCCCACTCGAGATTGACCACAGAGCCAGTTTACAGCAGCCTCCATGCTTTATCATGAGTCCTGATTGACAGGACTGCCATGGTAAAGAAGGGACTCCTAGTTTTGGTCTGTTTCATTCCTCTCTGCACAGGCTTCCAAGAAGGTTTGTCTGAGACAGTTGTGCTCTAGTAACCTCTTACCCTCTACCCAAAACCAAAACCATTTGGTGTAGTGATAAAAGTTCAGGGTTAGCAACCTCTTTCCTAGTTGAAATCAGTGATTTCAACTCAAGTTCTGACCATTAGAGGATCATGTGTAGGGAGTGGCTCTAGGGTCAAGCCTCGGGCTGACCTGAGGCAGAGCGACAAACAAGTGCCAGCCTGGAGGGCAGAGCTCTCCTAGCATAATTAAGCCTGACCTTGTAGCCTTCCCTAATTCCTTCCTAAGTAACTAATGGGCTGTGGGAGGTGTAGCAGGTATTGCCAAAACAAGAACATTTGTAATCATGTTAATCTATCCTTGTTTTAATCAGACTATAAAATAAAGCATTGGCTTGCAGGCTGGGTCTTTTTTGTCCTCATCCAGGCACAGGAGATCCACCGAGCCCCAGCTGTATTCTCTTGTCTGTCTTTTCTTCAATCTTTCACCACCCCTCCTCAGGTTCACCCTTGACTATGCTGGCGAGGCACAATCATAAAATCAATTTAGTGGGTTGTGATTATCATTCTTTTTCGTACAACAAACTAAAGTAGAAAATTACAGAATGTACTGCATTGTAGGTAGGATAAATCATACTTTGTGAAACAATTTCTAAATAAATATAATTTATATCTACCTATCTATCTATTGCACTATAATTATATACTTTATTGGGTCATGATGTAAAATGCATTTATAACTCCCGAGTTGGTCAAACAGCATTAACCAAACCCTCCCTAGTTTTCATTTATAACCCCATGGCAGGGCCAGGTTTGACCTCTCATGCTCCACACAATTACTGAATGTTTCAGATGAAAAAAAAAATATTTTAGGTTCCAGAAAGGCATCTGAAAAGGTATCGTGGTGTTGGGCAGAGCATGGTTTGGGAGTCGGTGCATCTGGTGACTTTGGGCAAGTCATAGTACCTTCAAGTTTCAGCTTTCTCACCTGTGGGGAGGGAGTGGAGGCACCTGTGAGGTCCTTTCCAGCTCAAAGGGTCCGAGACTATACCGGCCTAGGCTAACAAAGACTTGCTAAATTCTGACCTCTAGTGGCTCTGTCAACTCATTATTCCTCCCTATTGGGATTACTGTTAGAAAACTTGCCACCTCCACTTGTTTCTGTATTTGCAGCCTGTTTCTTCAACATTCATTTGATAAAGATTTCCTGAACACCTACTGTGTGTGTGGTGTTAGAAAAAAAGCAACAGATAAAAGAGTGCAGATGGAGAGCTTATGCTGGAGTCCAACAGACCCAAATTCAAGTCCAGGCTCTATAATTGGGACAAAGTGGTTCACAACTCAGTCAGTTTTTTCATCTGTAAAATGGCAATAAAGTCACCTAATTCACTGGTGGTTGTGTGGATGAAAGGAAACCTGTGGCACGGGCCGCTTACATGGGGAATAATTATGATTCTATTGTATTCATAACTTAAGAAGATGCTCATAACCTAATCCCTGCTCTAAAGAAGCTTTAACTCTTCCCAAAGCCTTAAACTATTTCTTCAGACAGGCCATTCTGCTGTTGAAGAGTTCTGGTAAGGCTATTCACAAAGTGACCTTTCAGGTACACAGAGAGAAGGATTGGTGTTAGTTCTACTTTAAATGTGTGATATAATCCACCAGCGAAGCCATCAGGTCCAGGGCTTTCCTTTGTTGGCAGGTTTTTAATCACCAGACAGATGCAATAGTTGCCTAAGTGGTGAGACAGCTTCCTGGTGCTTCCTACTCTGCCATCTCAAAACAGTTTTATAAAATGCCAATGCATTTAATCCTCATAACTATCATGTAGGCAATAGTACTCCCATTTTACATAAGAAACTGAGGTACAGACTTATCCAAGGTCACACAGCTGCAAAGTGGCAAGGTGGGATTCAAACCCAGGAAAGGTGGTCCCAGAGCCTAGCTCTTTACAACCATGCTATGCTGCCCATCTTTAGTTAAATCCAGTATCAGTGCTTTAGGGGCCTAAAACAAGCCTCATATTTACAGTCCTTTTATTAGTGTAGATTTAACCTTTGCTGAAATACTCATAATAGCTTAAGATTTTAAGCTTCCCCCCCAATCATCCTGACAAGGAAAAACTCAATGATATATTTTGTATGAAAGATTAGAAACAAACAAAAGGTCCAGAGGAATCTCTATACATAAAAGGCTAATATGCAAAGTGTACCCTTGGGAAATTGACTGCCAGGCCCAGAGTTCAGTCATCTGCTATGAAGTGCGCTGACCACCAGGGGGCGGCACGAAATAAAGGAAGGCCCAACCAGCAATGGGAAGGCCCTGATCGGCCCTAATCACCAGCCAGGCTTAGGGACCCTACCCGTGCATGAATTCGTGCACCGAGCCTCTAGTGGTTAAAAAAATGGTCAAATATCTATTTATACATATAATGGAATGATGTACAGCTATTAAAAAGACTGAGACACTTCTACGTGTACTATTGCTGAATGACCTCTAGAAGCCAATGTTATATTTAAAATACTAGTAGAACTAGGTGTGGAACACTGAATACTGTATGGTAACCTTTACTTGTGCTTTTAAAGAATAAATTATATCAATATGTTTATAAGTGCATATAACATCTCTAGAAGGATATTCAGGAACTTAGCAACAACTACTGCCTTGGAAAGGGGAACACAGAGTTTAGGTCTCAGTGCTGGAGGTCTGACTTTTCTGTGTGTACTTTTGCACTGTTTGACTTTTTATCATGCGCATACATTATTCAGAATAAAGTTTTTAATGTCATAGATATTTCCTGTGAAAAGGAGTGGCCGCAGTAGACATTCAGACAGTCCCTACAGGGTATTTTTGTTGGCATTCTCAGTTATTCAAGCTCCAGAATTGAGTTCCTGGGAATGTACTAGTTCTGGGGAATGGGTTTATGGCTTTTAGAGGCTCCTACGTATAGAATGAGTGACAGGGACTGTCCACCTGACACACACCCTGACCAAAGCCTGTGGATTTGAAGTGGCTATAAAACCTGCCACTTTACAGACCCTCAGGTCACAGATGCTATTTGGTTCTCCTAAGAGATAAAGTGTAAATTTCTTTCATTTGCTTTATCAGGCTCTAGGATTATTTCAATCCATTCTGTTCCTAATGCAGATCAAAACTGAGAATCTGGCCAGGTGGCCTGGGACCTGGATGAGTGAAGGATGTTACATGGGAAGCAGCCTTTTGTGCCTACTTGGTTGAGAAATCCCATATTTCACTGCTCTTAAAAGCTCCTTAAATTGTGGATAGATGGGTCTCCCCCACTCCAACTAAAGGATATGTGTTCTTATTGCTCTGCATGCACTGAATGAAATCCAGAAATACTGCATTCAAATAATTGGTTGCTTTAAGTTTATTTTAAGATCTGTCATCATGCCACTCTGGGCTCTGACCTCATCCGTTCTTAAAAGCTAAATAGGGCTGCATATCAAACACCAAGGCTAGAGACCTGATCCAGCTCTACCCAGTGACTCAGTCTGGAACAGGTCCAGGCGCCAGGCATGTATGAGCTGAAAGGACGGGAGGTGGACTTCTCTGGAGAGAAGGAAAGCAGGATGAGAAGACCTGCAGTCATTAACAAACCTTTTCACTTTCCTTCCAATGTCATTTGTGGACATATTCCAACATTTGCCATTTGACATATTCCAATAGATGTCTGCAAAAGACAGACTTTGAAAAGTCACCTTCAAGAAGGATCAGCTTACACATGACTTAACGATGGGTGGGACTCTGCTTTCTTCTCTTTCTACCATGTATGAAAATGGTAATGTCTGTTGTCAGATTACCTACAGTTTGAGTTTCTAACCACTAGGGGCTGACCTAGCTCCACTAAAACCACCTATTTTCTAAACCATTTCTTTTGCAAATTATTAGGTTTCAGGATGACTGAATTATACTGTTCATAAACTGTAATGTCTAGAACCATTCCTCCCAACACTGAAGGGCTTGATGTCAGAAGAGAAGAAAATTTCAGGTTTGGGTTCAAAGACAGAGGCAAGAGTAAACAAGAAATAACATAAACCACAGAGAACATGAGAGTCAGAAGGACACCAAAACATTCTAGCCCAGGCCATGGGTGGGTAGCTCAGTTAGTTAGAGCATTGTCCCAATACCCCAAGATTTCAGGTTTGATCCCAGTCAAGACACATACAACAATCAAATCAATGAATGCATAAAAAAGTGGAACAACAAACTGATATTTATCTCTTTCTCTTCCTCCCTCCTTACTCTCTTGCTCTAAAATAAATTAAACAACAGCAAAAACTCCTAGCCCAGTGGCTTGCCTCACTGTAGTAGAATCCCCTGAGGAGCTCACTTGTCATGTCCACTCCATCTCCTTGTGAATCAGAATCCCCAAAAGTGGAATGTGAGGACACATATGCTCAAAAAAGTCCCAAGGTGGGATTTTATGGGTAGCCCAGGTCAGGAGGACTGTGCGAGCCTAACACTCACTTTAGAGAGGAGGGACCTGAGGCTCTGAGAGGGCAGGTGTCTTGATCAGTCATACTTCTAGGCTCCTGATTCTCTGGCCTTTGCTCTCTGGGAGGAAACATTCCCTTCCGATGCATCAGGGCACCTGTGTTACACCACTTACGGTTTGGTTTCTGGCAGTCTTCTTGAATGATACGGTGGATCTTTCTGTGCAGTTCTTTGTCTTCTTTGGTTACCTAAATAGGAAAAACAGTTTGAAGAGAAAGTGTTGTTAAGTAACAGAGGTTGTGTCATCCAGACTCCCAAATTAGTATTTAAGATAGTTTCTAAAGATTTCATAACAATCATCATCCCTACACCAACAACACGGTTTCCAATACTGGGCCTATTGTCAAACCAGTTCAGTCACTCAGCAGCTTGCTGCTCTGTAGCTGACCCAGAGGTACAGTCCTCGAGGGGTGGCTCACTGAGGCCATGATGTAAAGAGAAACTGGAATTCTCTTAACAAGTAATTTCCCCTTAAATATTCATAACGCAATCATAGAATTTCTCTTCTTTATTATATTTTTGAGGGGGCACAAGGTACCAAAGTCTTTGATCTCAGCCCCGGAACTCTTTCCTCTGGGCTCTGATATCTGCCTTGCGTTTCATTCGTTTTATTCCTCCTTCCAACCACAAAGAAAAACAAAAGAAATAAAACTGCAAGGAGAAGCTAGCAAGAGGACAAATCTAGCCTATCTGTTGAGACTCTTTTTGTCTTCAAAGGTCAGACTTCCTGCCCGCACTGAGACCTAAGCTGTTTCCCCTTTCCAAAGCCAGTACTTACTACATTCCTTCATATCCTTCTAGAGATGTTATATGCATTTATGAGCATATTTATATAGTTTATTCTTTTTTAAAAGCATGAGTAAAGGTTAGCATACAATATTCAGTGTTCCACATCTTGTATTTTAAATCTAACCTAGTTCCTTTCTCAACCAGCTCAGATATGAGGAAACAAGACAAATGGGACTCCCTTCATGTTCAGTAGTAAATATAAAAACAAAACAAAACAGAAGGGGAAAAAGAGGAAGGAAGGAAAAGAGGAAGAACAAAACAAAAGCATGCAAACAAATACATACAGGGTGGAGCAAAAGTAGGTCTACAGTTGTTCGTATTTTTTATATGTACAAGAATAAACTCTGTTTTACGTACTCACAACTGTAATCCTACTTTTGCCCCACCCTGTGTATCAGGAGTGCTTGTTTGATGGGACTTACAGGGTGACCTGATTTAAAAATGGGGACACTGATATTGCCTGCCTTTTCACAAGGTTATTATAAAGATTAAACTGGGTGAGAGCTGCTGAAAACTGGAAAGCACTATACAAATAGAAGTGTCTACATTACTGAAATAATTATTTCACTGAGGCCAGGCCCTCAGGAAAACAAACCAACAAGACCAGGCAGTTGAGTGGAAAGGGGAGGAGTGAAGTCAGGGAAGAAGAATGGTTCTATTGAGGAAGAGAGAGCAATTATTGCTTCATCACCCCATTCCAGCTCATACTGATTCATAAGAGGAAGTGCCTTAGCACTGCCACACCTCAGCCAGGGACCACTGCCTAATAGTCCTGCTGCTCCTCAGAAGAGCTGCTTTTTATAGACTCAGTTGGCCAACCCTCAGAGTCTCCCAGTGGCAATGTGACTGGGTGTGGGTAGGTGCAGGTGGGGGCGTTATTAAGGTGAGCTGCCCGTCATGAGCTTCTGCAACAAAGTCCTGAAAGGCCTTCCCACCCAGAGGGGGACTGGACTGCAGTCACCCTTATACAGATTGCAATATCCTTTTCAAAAGCTAGTCAAATAGAATTTAAAACTTCTTTTAATTTTTAAAATTGCTCTTAAATCAGAAATCACTAGAGCAAATCAATATCAAGAAAATGTCCTATTAAGGAAGCTTCCCCTTGGGAATCATGCTTGTAAATCATTCCCCTTGGGATGCCTCAGAATTTGGATCTGTCTCCAGGACAATCACTTGTAGCTGAAGCCCCATCTATGCTCCCGATATCAATGGTCACGAGGAGGCCCGATTTCAGCCTGGCTCCTCCAATGTTAAAGGTAGGCAGTGAGAGGTGAACTTCTTTGAGACAAGCAAGCACTTATACCCCTGGTGAGAACGTCAACTGGTGCAAGCTTTTGGGTGACCAATCAGACTATGTTGACCAAAAGCTTAGAGGTACATGCTTTTGCTCGAGCAATTCCTCTTTTAAGAGTCAAACTTACAGAAATATTTACCTAAGTTCACAAAAGCAGTTATGCAAAAATAGCCATAGCAACACTATTTGTGAGAGCAAAAGTTGGAGACACCATAAATGCCCATCAGAGAGAAGGGGTTAAAACATTTACGGCAAGTTCTCATAACATGGAATACCATGCAGATGTCAAAAAGAAAGACGTAGATTTATAAGTAGTAACATGGAAGGATACTGTGTGCTATTTTGGTGTCAAAAAAGTTGCTGAGCATTATTTAGAGCAGTGATTCTTAACTATCCCAGGGGACACTTAGCAATGTCTGGTGACATTATTGGTTGGCACATCTTGGGGGGGGTGGGGGGGAGGGGCTGCTATTGGCATCTAGTGGATGAAGGCCAGGGATGCTGCTAAATATCCCACAATGCAAAGGACAGTCCCCCATGACAAAGAATCATTTGGCCCAAACAGTCTTGAGGATGAGAAATCCTGGCTTAGAGAATGACCGAGAATGATCACATTTTTTTATAAAACAAGGAAAGCCACAGGAGCATCTACTTATATGTGTGTATGTGTAAATGCATAAATGTCTAGAAGGATATACTGTTAAACATGGCACCTTGGGGTTCCTTACTTTATGTGCATCTTTAATGACTGAGTTTTAAAAAAATATATTTTATTGATTTTTTTACAGAGAGGAAGAGAGAGGGACAGAGAGTTAGAAACATTGATGAGAGAGAAACATTGATCAGCTGCCTCTTGCACACTCCCTACTGGGGATGTGCCTGCAACCAAGGTACATGCCCTTGACTGTAATCGAACCTGGGACCCTTCAGTCCGCAGGCTGACGCTCTATCCACTGAGCCAAACCAGTTAGGGCAATGACTGATTTTTAAAAATAGTAAATAGGTATTCTTAAGTAAAAAACATATTTGCAATTGAAGCTAATAAGGAAAATTAAGATGCATGTCTCTTACATAGAAGAGGTTATCAAAACCATAGTCTTTCTGGTAAATGAATCCTTTTTCCTGCAGGAGCTTTATAGCATTCTTAAATATACTATGAATTGCCTTGGATGTGGTGTCATTCTTAAAATCTGCCTGTGGGAAGAAGAAAAGGGGGGGAAAAAGTAAGTCCCATCTTATAGCACCTGAGAGCAACTCCCTAGACCAACTGGTTTATGAATTCACCCAACAGGCTTTTTATCTGCTGAGTCAAAAAGACCCAGGTATGCACCTGCCTAGCTGGATGGTATTTAAGGAAGTTTGTTCTGGTAGGATCATATCTGATAACTGTTTCACACCTTAGTTATGATTTTTTGGTTAATTCAATAATATAAAATGGAAAACTCAAAAGGACAATCTATTTTTTTAATTCATAACTAAAACACTATATACATATTAGTTCTTTCTTTTTCTTTTTTATTAAAATCCTGGCTATCGCTGGCCGGTGTTGAGCATCAATCTATGAACCAGGAGGTCACAGTTAAATTCCAGGTAAGGGCACATGCCTGAGGTTGTGGGCTCAGTCCCCAGTAGTGCATGTACACGAGGCAGCCAATCAATGATTCTCATCATTGATGTTTCTATTTCTCTCTCCCTCTCCCTTCCTCTCTGAAATCAATAAAAATATATTTTTTAAAAATCTTGGCTATATACAATCTCTTCCTAAGGTCTTCAAAGAATTTTACATACCCTGAAATAAGCTGGGGATTCCAGCATGTAGAAAGTATTAAACAGTCTCTTTATTTTAAATAAAGAACGGCAGCAAATAGCTCTGCAGAGACCTCTCCGGGGGCTAAAGGTGGACAGGGGTCCCAGAGTGAAGCAAGACCACCCACCATATGTAAGGAACTTAGCTGCTGTCAGTTTGCTGTCTCCTCAATTTCAATGTTTCTTCCTTTCTCTAGGAGACAGATTTGCCTAGAGAGGTAATCAGGTCATCCTATTTCTTATTCCGAAGGAAGCTAGGTTTTCCACTATGTCCCAGGGTTAACTAGACTGTGTGGTTATTGAATTGGGGACTTAGTATTTCATCTTTTTATTTTAAAAATATTTTTTTATTGATTTTAGAGGAAAGGGAGAGAGAGATGAGAATCACTGATTGGCTGCCTCCTGCACACTCCCTACTGAGGATTGAGCCCATAACCTAGGCATGTGCCCTTGACTGGAATTGAACCCAGGACACTTCAATTCGTAGGCTGACACTCTATCCACTGAGCCAAACTGGCTAGGGCTGTATTTCATCTTGACCACTTAACCCCTGACACACAGAAGTTAATCAATAAAACATTTGTAGAATTAAGGGAAATATTATAGAGTTTGTTCCTTCTGATTATTCCATTAGGGATTTTCAGTTCATTCCTACAACAAAGCAGTGAACAACAATTGTCCTTCAAGGTACAGATCCATTTAAAAAAAATCACACACACTTTAATGTCCCCTACAGGGGATTGAGCCTGCAACCCAGGCATGTGCCCTTTACCGGAATCGAACCCAGAACCCTTCAGTCCGCAAGCCAACTCTCTATCCACTGAGCTAAACTAGCTACAGCTACATATCCATTTTTAATGTGACAAATTTGTCAAAATATTAAAAAGATCAGAGCATGAAAGAAACATGGCAAAGTGTCCAAAAAAGTGTTTGAAGGCCAAGTCCTAATTCCAGTGAAAGGTACTGATAAAGGCTATCTGGGGCAGCACCTCAGAGATGCTGAAATGAGATTTGCCCACAACCTTTCCTCAAAGTGACAGGGAGAGGAAAGGAAGTCCCAAGTGGCCTTGAGTGTTGACAATCCATCTCTGAGAAACCACCTCTTTCTGGAAGAGGATTCCCTAACAGGTATTATTTTAATCTAATAGATCTTGGCAAATGTTTGTGCTTTCCTGGGCTGAAGAGGGGAGTCTAAGGCTCTTTTTAAAATATATTTTTATTAATTTCAAAGGGGAAGGGAGAGGGAATAGAAACATCAATGATGAGAGAGAATTATGGACTGGCTAGCCCCTGCAAGTCCCCTACTGGGAATTGAGTCCTCAACCTGGGCATGTGTCCTGACCAGGAACTGAACTGTGACCTCCTGATTTATTTAAGTCGACACTCAACCACTGAGCCACACCGGCTGAGTTAAGACTCTTAAATTGTACTCTAAGCTTTTCCTTAACAGAACAAGCTGCACAACCTGATCATTAGAACATTATGGCCTAAAGTTGACAAACATTCCACGTTATGACTGCACCCACTCTCTGAAGGGAGAACAAGGCCCAGAAATATTTGACGACTCCCACGGGCAGAAATGCTATCTGGGTGTGCTTAGAATAAACACCTTACCAATCCTCAGCCACACATCTTTTTACTCAGAGGAGGGCTCCAGACAAAGCCATTTTTAAAAATATATACTTTATTGATTTTTTACAGAGAGGAAGGGAGAAGGATAGAGAGTTAGAAACATCGATGAGAGAGAAACATCGATCAGCTGCCTCCTGCACACCTCCTACTGGGGATGTGCCTGCAACCAAGGTACATGGCCTTGACCCAAATTGAACCTGGGACCTTTCAGTCCGCAGGCTGACTATCCACTGAGCCAAACCAGTTAGGGCGATAAAGCCATTTTTAATTACATACATGAGTCCTCTTACTTAGGGAAATCACAAACTAATATAGGCTCTCCCACTACTTAATCTTCATACTTCTAAGAAGATTCATTTTGTTTAGTCAATTTAATATAAGGATTCTTAAGGGTAGAGTTAATATTACATCTTTATCAAGACAGAACTAAATTGGAAACTAACTGGAAATGTTGTTACATAATTATTCCTGTCATTAAAAAAGACTCTTGGTTATCCCCAGATCATACATAAGCCTGCTTCCTCCTCCCTGACTTCAGTAAGACCAAGCAACGGGAAGACAGGGTGCCAGGCCTGCGAGCTCAAAAGCACAGTTTCAGCTGTGAACAAGGCGGACCCAACAGAAAAGGCTCTCTGTAAACATAAACAACATGTGAGGCTTCATTCCAAAAACATTTGCCTCAGCTGACCTCGGGACATATCTCCCTGCTGCTTATACAGACAGTCTCCAGAGTAGAACCTCCAATCATCTCTTCTAGCCAGTAGCTCTTCCTGGCCTGAGATTTGTGTCTTTCTTGTCTTTTTCCAAAGAGCAAGAGCAGACTCATCTGATTCAGGAAACCAAAGCTGCTCAGAGGAAAAAACTGACTGGCTGAACATGCTGATCCTTAGCAGGCCTCTCCTCATTGCAGGTCAGGAACTGGGTGGATCTCTGAAATATATATATAGTCTTCATTTCCAAACAAACTCAACATTTATCCAGCTGTCAAAGAAACAATGGATTTTCAAGGCCTGCTTATCAGGTTTCTGGACTTGCTAAGAAGAGCCACCATGAAAAACAAAGAAAGGGGAAAGCATTCAAACCCACTCTCCCTATCCCTATCAACTATGACACTAACACAATGATTTTTTTGTGTAGCTTTCATCTGTATGACAACACAAAGTACCAAAAGATCTAGGGTTTCACCATCGCTATAAAGCATCCCTAGTTTCTCAGGCTCAATTAAACTGGATTCAGTTGAATGCCAATGACCTCCCCTAGCAGAGCCATGTGAGGGAACAATCCATAATTGATGGAAAAATAGTTTCTAAAGACAAAATAAAGTTCCATATACATTTCTTTTTAAACATACAGCATGAGCAGGCATAAGTTTCTTCTCTAAGTATTTCAAAAAGATATCAGGGTAATACTTCTGTTTCAAATGGAGGAGTCTTTAAGTCTCAGGGACCTCAAGTCTCTCTACTTAATTAGAGCCATAGCAGAAGAGCTGGTTCACAGGAAGAATGTGGTCTTTCCTAAGCTTCAAAGTTTCCTTTCAAACATGCCAGCAGAATGGTCAGAAGTCCTTGGAGGCCAACTTGGCAGTAAGCCCCCTCTAAATGATTAAATGGAAGAAGGTCAATCTTGCTGTCAGGGCACAGCTGGAGAGCTGCAACTGTTTAGAAGTGATGATGGCACAGGACAAAGCAGCCAGTCATGACCCTCTCCGCCTTGGTGTTTCCTGAAACAATATCCCTCATCTCTGTGTACAAAATCATGGGTCACTGGACACACAGCCTGGTGTCAGGAAGAGATAATTAGGTTCATGAATGAAACTGAGAAGCAGTGGTCGTGCCTAGGAAGTTGGATGGGGACCTGATATCCATTCTGCCAGAGGCCAGAAGAATAACTTATATTACCTAACAAGGGAATTAAGAGCAGCCCTGCTGATAATGGCAAAAGATCAGAAAACATCTCAACAGTCCAGGAATGGAGAGGGTGGTTATCTAAATTATGGGACATGTAACAAAAGATTATTCTATAGTGGCAAATCCATGTATGGCTAAGAAAGGATCTATGACATACTGTTCAATGAAAAGCTAGGGATATACTAGTGTTTAGCATGATGCCATTTGTGTAAAAAAAGGAGGATACAATTACTTCTACATATGCAAACTATCTCCAGATGGATATTCGTGACACTAGTAACACTAGTGCTTATCTCTGTAGAAAGGAGGAAGGATGGGAAAGAAACTTACTTTTAAGTAGATACTTTCAGGGACTATTAGAATTTTTAAAAACCATTCATTCTTCAATTAACTGATAATTATTGAAAACCTACTTTCTGACAGACCTGTCCCAGGCCCTAGTTCTAGAGGACAGAGAATAAGTCAGATGAGACATGTGCTCATAAAGAACTTAAATTCTGGTGGAGGAACAGGCAGGTGAACAAATAAGGAGAGATATGAACAGAGGTGATAACCTAGTGAGGAAGTAGGTGGCCATAAGAGCAGACAGTCAAGGAGGGCAAGAAGGTGACATTTAAGCAGAGATTATCCACTGGTGGAATCAATGAAATAATAAGTACAAGTCATGTTACAACAACAAATCCAAGAGTTCAAATAAAAGGAAAAGCCTAACACCAAAGTTTCAAATAATTCTTAATTCCAAGCAAATATGGAAGCATCAAACAATTAAAGTTCACATGTAACACTAGGGATTAAAAAATGGGGACAGTCCTGACCAGTTTGGCTCAGTGGATAGAGCATCGGCCTGCAGACTCAAGGGTCCCAGTTCGATGGCATGTACCTTGGCTGCGTGCAGGAGGCAGCTGATTGATGTTTCCCTATCATCGATGTTTGTAACTCTCTATCCCTCTCCCTTCCTCTCTGTAAAAGATAAATAAAATATATTTAAAAAAATAAAATAAAATAAATTTAAAAAATGGGGACAGTTCTTACCAGAAGAAATAAAAATGACTTAAAACATTTGCTGAAATTTCTACATAAAAACCAGGATGAATACAACTTGGCCTTCATTCAAACTTCTAAAAAGCAACAGGTTAACCTTATTCTGAAGAAGAAACAGCAAGTCAGTAAAAGCCTTGGTTCAAGTTCAATAAATCTTGTAAGGATAATTACCTCTTCTCATTTATTTCCCCCACATTTGACTCCTGCTGAAATTAAAGACCCATATCAGTGAGTACTAAGAACTAAGTACTATGACGTTTTTAGACTATTTTTTTCTACCCAATGATTAAGCTTAATGAGTGAGAGGAAAAGGGTAGGTCCATTCTCATTCGAAATTCTTAAGAGGTCAGTAACCTTCCCAGAATAGAAAGGACATGTGATTGAACCATAGTCTCTATTCCCCAGTCCACCCTGTGAATCCTAATACCACAGTCACGTTCACTCACACCCTACAGCTGCGGATTTGGGGTAGTGGACTCGAATTCTCCTGTGGGCAACCGGCACTTACTTGCTTGGAGCAGGCACTATGAATCACAGGCTGATTGGCGAGGGACAGCAGAGACTCCACCATTTCCAGCTCCTGCTGGTAAAAGGTCTGCACTCTGTTCTTCATAAGGAATTCTTTGGCTTTTTCACTCAGCAGACGTGTGAGATTGGTAAGGTCCAGGACACCTGGATTTTTGCTGGGGAAAGTTGTAAAAAGCTATGTAGAAAATTATCACCTCTGTTCCTTTCTGGTGTGTTTAAAACAGAAACTTGGCTAGGAAGAGCAACACTATATTGATGCTTTTGTTGACATAAAGGACAACTCATACTATGGACAATGTGTGGTTGTTTAAAAGGATGAGGCAGGACTACAAGAACTTAAGATATCATGATCGCTTCAGAAAAAAAGTCAGGTTGCAGAATAGCATGTAAGATATGAACCCATTGTTGTAAAAAAGCAAATGACAACCCACAGAATATATGGGCAGGTGTTCTTGCTTGTGTATGCACAGAGTAAAACGTCTAAAAGGGTACATACCAACCTAGGGACAGTAGTAACCTCTAGGGCATGGCTCTGAGGCAGGAGACAGGACAACTGAGGAATTTCACTTTTTACTTTATAGAGGTTTATAGTTTGGGTTGTTTTTGAATATAATTTAAAAATATGTAATACGTACACATTAAAAACAAGCGTGCCTGGCAGGTGTGTCTCAGTTGGTTGAGTGTCATGTGCATCAAGAGATTGCCAGTTTGATTTCCGGTCAGGTCACATGCCCAGGTTAAGGTGGCATGCAGGAGGCAGCCGACTACTGTTTCTCTCTCTCATCAATGTTTTTCTCTCTCCCTTACTCTCACTCTAAAAACAATAAAATCATGTATTTTAAAAAAAATAGAAGAAGTGTACACAGTGAAAAGTCTTTCTATTCTCCTCCCAATTTCTACCTCCTTGGCAACCACTATTACTGATTCTGTCTTTTCTCAGAGTTCTTTGATGTATACATATTCTAAAAAATATTCTTACTCCTCCTGTTCCCCCCCGACACACACACACAAAAGGGTAAAACCAGCCCTGGTTGAGAATGACTCAATTCTTCAGGGACCCTAGTTACAGGTATATTTTCCTTACAACAACCTTGGAACATCTGCACTGCTTTCAGATTCCCTTTACGGATGAGGACACTGAGGCACACGGAGGCTGAGCAGACAAGCCCAGAGCCTCACGAGTAAGATGATGGTTTCAGGATTTCAACCCATCTGGGCTCTCTTAGCATGGTCTTCCCACTGAATTCACATCTTCTGCAGTGATTGGCCATAACTTACCTTAGTGCTTCTTTTTCTAGGACTGGGCTATGGAAAGGCTGGTCATAAACTTTCCTGTAGATATTGGGCAGCTCAAGCATCCTTGCAATTTGCATGTTGCATACTGGATCATCTACTTTATCTAAGAAATCGCGGGAGAAAATGTATCACAGGCATTACACGAAGGTCAGTTCTTACCCTTGTCCAAATTGCTGCTAGGATAACAGTAAATGAGGCACTCAGAGGTTCTCCTTCCTTGTCGGTGCCCAGGAGTTACAGTCTAGATGCACTAAATACTTCCCAGTTATCATCCAAAAGGGAAGGCGATGCCCTAAATGTCACATGCTCGGCCAGGAGTGGACTGGGACTAGGGCGAGCACATTAGGCTATTCGTTCATCTGTTACAATAGTGGACAACAGGGGCCCTCCTGGAGATTCCCAAGCAAACACCAGCCAGAGCAGTGCAAAGGGCATCACGCAGATGATACTGGACTGTCATACATCTGATTAACTGTTTTCTTTCAAAGTTAATGTGCTTAATGGTACTCAAGAAATCTCCATCATTTTGAAGAATATGAACACTCTGCCCTAAATAGATTCACACTTGGAACTTCAAAGCACGTTAGAAACTACTATGCTATCCAAATAAATTTCCAGCTATATATAAATCATTTGTTTTCTTTCCCAATTTGCTCATATTTACTTCTCTTTAAAATAAATTTAAGAAATGCTGCTTTTCCAGAGAAAGCATATTATAAAATGTAATTTCCTCCATTAAATAGTTAATCTTCTTTATTTGAACTATTTAGAAGTTTGACTTTTAGCTAAACAAGTTTACTACTGGACACACCCCCAAAATAACAACCATTTTGGCAGAAATATATTTTGCTTACAATGAATCGTGGCATGAATTTCTCGCTCTTCTCTGTACGTGCGGACATAACCTCTAACCCGGATAATGTCCCCAATTTCTATCTTTGTTCTCTGCTCAATGGTCTCTTGCAGCTTCTTAAGCTGGGAGGTTAAGCTCAGTTCTCTTGCACTTGGAGCAGCTGTAGTTGTTAGGGCCAGAAGGAAAGAGAGAAATGTATAATATAACCACTCCACCACATTTGTGAGCTACTTTGGGGGTAACACCAACACAAGACATTTATTTGTTCTACTTCAGATTAATTGTTCTACATAGGAAATCTGCATAACTTTAAAAATCCTCTACTGAATAAAAGGCATTAAGCTGCAATTATTCAAAAGTAGGGTGAAGGGAACAGAGTCTAGAAGCCCTACATCATCAGTGCAAAGGGTTCTATGTGGTCCTGAGCTGAATCCTGTATGGGTTCAATGGGTTTGGTGGCAACAGCTCTCAACAGCCCTATGAAGTGTCCTTGCAGTGAGACCGAGGTCTGGAGGAAGGGAAAAGAAGGCCCAAGAGTCTGGGTTTGTGGTTCTGTGTGTGGGGGAAGCAAATTCACTGTAGGCAGATTTCCTAGGTGCTCAATAGTCTAATGGCTCACCTCTCATCTTTGTTGGGTAACTAGGCTAATACCTCCCCCTCTTTCTCTCTCTCTCACACAGACACACTCATTCTCATACCACTTAAAACGATAAACTTAAACAACAGAGTCTACCTTATATGTAGAATTGTTGTGCATGATCTAAGTTAACCCTTACATTATGAACTTAGTACAATGCCAGATCCATAGGAAGAATTCAATAAATGTTAGCTATTTGTGGGAGGAAAAATTAAATCCTCTGGACAAAATCATTTCTCTTTTTTGAGGCTTTTCATTGGGGATTGCTGGGTAGAAAAGTACAAATCAGTTCCTAGTTTATTACATACTGTCAGAATGTTTGCCAAAAAAATAATAATAAATCAAAGTATTTTCTTTCTATAAGGTGTCATCAGCCATGCATGCATGCTTGTAGCTCCCACACTGGCTTCAGTCATTTGGGTTTTTAATACTTTAGAAAATAGGTAATCTATATATAAAAGGCTAATATGCAATATGTCTGTCCCCTTGGGAGTTCAACCTGGAGACCAGGAGTTCAATTGCTTGCTGTGATGTACGCTGACCACCAGGGGGCGGTGCAGAACGAAGGAAGGCCCTGGTCAGCAGCCAGAAGGCCCTGATCAGCCTTAATCGCTGGCCAAGCCTAGGGATGCTATCTGTGCACGAATTTCATGCACCAGGCCTCTAGTATTTCCATAACCTTTTATTTTGCTTTTAAGTTGCCAGAGAGGCTGTGTGTGTGTGTTTTTTTTTTTTTAAAGACCAGAGGTCCAGTGCACAAATTCCTGCACCAGTAGGGTCCCTTGGCCTGGTCTGTGGGATTGGACTGAAAATGGCTCTCCAACATCCCCCAAGGGGATCTCAGATTGTGAGAGGATACAAGCCAGGCCAAGGGACGCATTGGTGCACAATCAAAACCAGGGAGGGACATGGGAGGTTGGCCAGCCAGGGAGGGGCTGTGGGAGGGTTCCAGGGTGTACCCGGCCCATCTTGCTCAGTCCTAATTGGCTGGACCCCAGCAGCAAGCTAACCTACCAGTCGGACGTCTGTCTCCTGGTGGTCAGTGCCCATCATAGCAAGCGGTTGAGTGGCCTTAGCATATCATTAGCATATTATCCTTTGATTGGTTGAACGGACAACCAGACACTTAGCATATTAGGCTTTTATTATATAACACTAGAGGCCTGGTGCACAAAAATTTGTGCACTCGGGGAGATGGTCCCTCAGCCCAGCCTGTGCCCTCTCGCAGTCTGGGACTCCTCGGGGCATGTCCACCTGCTGGCTTAGGCCCACTCCCCGGGGGACCGGGTCTAAACTGGTAGTCAGATATCCCTCTGGCAGCCCAAGAGCCCTCAGGGAATGTCCACTTGCCAGCGAGGAGCAGGCCTAAGCTGCAGTCAGACATCCTCGGCGCTCCTGAGGAGGCGGGAGAGGCTCTCACCACCACCGCTGTACTGGCAGCCGTCAGCGTGGCTTGTGGCTAAGCAGAGCTCCCTTTGTGGGAGCGCACTGACCACCAGGGGGCAGCTCCTGCATTAAGCGTCTGCCCCCTGGTGGTGTGTGTGTGTCATAGTGACCAGTCATTCCCAGTTGTTCTGCTGTTAGGGTCAATTTGCATATTACCCTTTTATTATATAGGAAGATAGAGGCCTGGTGCATGGGTGGGGGCTGGCTATAGGATGATCTACTCTGTATTCTTTATGTATAAGCCCTTCATCTCTTTTGAATATTTTGTTAATTTCTGAAAGAGTTTTAGGGAAGCTTTGTCAAGTTATATGTACTACTTCCACTTTCCCCATTGCATTGCATTCTTTCTCTTTCACTTCATTTTATCAAATAAAAATTGGAGGGGGGGGTACCTTTTAGGCTATCTCTCGTCACTGATGATAGCTTTCAGTGCGTTAAAAGGGACTCAGGAGAGCTTAACATATATACCCTGATCTTTATGATCTTTATTGGAATAAATATACAAGTACACCTTCTTTGGGTTACTTTATGGAAGCTACAAGAGAGGGAGGGAGGTTACCTCTTTTTCAATATCATTATCTATCTGAACAAACAACATTTTTAAGTGCTGATTTACTTCCTACTATCGTATTATTATTTCTTTTTTATTGTATTATTTTTGGTTTGTCATACACTAGGGTTTTACAAAGAAATGAATCTCTCTTTAGGACTGTTAATCAAATACTCTGTTCTTTAACCTAACACAACTTAGATGAACACATCTATTATCCAAGGGAAACTGCAACCTCAAGAGCACAGGGGACTTCATGTATCCAATAACCAACAGCTAGGAATCTAGACACAATCAGCATTACTGGGTTTCTTCAGAAAATACCCCAGTATTACTTTTTAAAAGGTTTTCCACCCCCAAGTCCTCTTCTACTTAGGCTGAATTGTAAACGCCTTTGTAAGTCTCACTGCCATTCTTCAGATAGTATAGGTGATAATAAATGCTTCATATCGTACTGTTGAAATGATCTGACTGATGGCTGGTCTGAGAAAAAGGTGCCGAGTTGTTTTCATTTAAAGGGTGTATGAAACTACCAAAAGGAGAAAAGAAAAAAAAAAAGCTCAAGCTGTGTGATTTAATGAATATAATGAGAAGGCTAGAGCCTGACAGAATTTCATTTTAAGTGGCCTATTCTATGCTGAAAGATAAGCCCTCTTTAAAATTCTAGTATTAAGGGCCCAGCTTTCTTAACTTTCCTCATAAGCTAAGTCCAAATTCTACATTCAATGTGACATTTATAGGAGTCAATATCATATTCTTATACCTCAACTGACTGGAACATGATTTTGACTCAGATTAAAATTTGGTTTAAAAAAAAAAATCAGTCTTCATTGGCCACTTTCCAGTGGAAAGATTTAAAACTGAGGGCAATTAAACTAAAAGGAGAAAATGGGCTAGTCAGGAACAATTTAAAGATACCACTTCATATATATCATGATGAGAATGATTTTCAGACTTTTTCCCTGTTCCTTTACCCTCTTTATTTTTATTCTCAAAGCAACTTTCAATTAATTTTCAGTCGGTCTACCCCAATTGTTCATCTATGTATGCGTTTAGATAGAGATATTTTTAAAAACCACACTCTTAGTATTGACAGCAATTTTATCTAAAAATTACTAAGTATAAGAGCTATATAATATTCCTGATGATGTCATTTCTTTAAAAAAGAGTTGACTTTGAAAATTAAAACAATGGCTAAAACAGGGGTCTGCAAACCATAGCCAATGGGCCCATTCCATCCACAACTTGTTTCTATAAATGAAGTTTTATTGGAACAGAGCCATGCTGTTTGTTTATAGATGGTCTATGGCTGTTCTGTGCTATAATGGCAGTGCTGAATAGTTGAGGGGCAGACCATGTGGCCCACAAAGCAGAAAACATTTATCATCTGGCTCTATACAGAAAAAGTGCTGACCCATGGCATGAAACAAGTATGCATATTCAAACTATACCTTCTGAAGAAAACACACACACACACACACACACACACACACACACACACAAAACCTTCTAAATGAAGACTGTGACAATACAACAACCATAAATCTTCAAATGATTTTAATGCGCTAGACATATACAAATTCAGATACCTGATTATTTCATAGGTTTATTTCCTGCCTCTGAGATATCTGTATAAAAACACTGTTGTCTTTCTTTCTTTTTTTTTTATAATCTACAAAGCTTCCTAAACTAACTTCCTACAGTGACATTAATTTAGATATTCCCAAATTAGGAAAGGGTAATACAAAAGTAATGTGAAAATGATGGTCAAATTCTAAATGTAAATGCAACAAAAAAATTAGGCAAAGTATAGTATCCGTTAGTCAGTATAGTCAAAGCAGGCGGGCATTGAGATAGATACTGTATATTAGATATGACAGCAGGTAATACATATTGAATAACCCCACTATACATGGTACCATACTGTCTATGTCGTAAAACAGAGGACAAACAAGGTCCCACTTTCTGTAGCTTCTCTAGAACCAAAATGATCCCCAACATTGCACCATATTTTTTTAATATTATGAATTTAAGCAACTCAAAAAAACCACCTATTAAAATAGACTCAAATGTTCAATTCTGTTTCAGTTATAGTCTATGTGTTTACATATAATTTTAAAGTCCTTTTTCCATTTATATTACTTAACGGCTAACTTCAAAGGAATCCTATCTTCTCATTCTCATCAATGTTAACATTTCAGAAAAATTAGGATCTGAACGGTAGCATAGAAGTTAGTGGCAACTACGTAAGAGGAAAAGTCTTCAAAATCTTCTTTGGCCAAGTGGCATGCCCAGAGCAAGGGAATTCTGACCTGACTGGCAATTAGGGCTAAAACACTTGATTTGGGTAATGATTGGCTTAGTTACTAAGTGAAATGCTGAAATTCCTGGTAATCTAGTCCCAGTCCTGTCAATTAGGAGGAAGTGAGCACCAAAGTAATGGGAGAAAAAACCCCAAGTGGCTCCACTGCAGTACCAGTTTGCAGAGAAGCCAAAAGCTCTGCTTCAAGACAGTCAGTGTAAGTCATCAGTGGGTAAATGTGAAAATTTAGGCCCTCCAGCTGTTCTGATGAGCTGCCTTGAGTAAAATCCACTGGTCAGTTGAAAAGCAAAGAAGTGTGGCAAATGAAATTACCTAAGGAAGACTCCGTATCAGTCAAGTTTTTCCAGCAGATGCAGTTTATGACTCCAGTGCTATCATCCACTGCAAGAGAAGTGTAAAAGAGTAGAACAGAGATTTGGGCATTGCTGGTGAATTAGCACACTGTGATTGATCAGGCCATACTAAAAGATGGCCTTTTCCAATTCTCCTTCCAGCTTACACCAGTGGAAACTGCTTGTCTGCAATGTCAAAGTGATACATGGGCCTGGTGGAATGTAGTCAACATTTCACTTATCCTATACCTCAAGGGTACTAATGATTCTTATCTAAGCCTCTCCTAAAACTGGTGTCCTTGGGAAGTTAAGAGCAAAAATCTCAATGACTGCTAACACAGAAAATCAGCCTTGCTCTTCTACCCTGCAACAAGAGAGCGTCACGTGGTCTGTGGTCAGAGGCACTTAGGGTGCAGCCTTTTATCACCATTTGTTCTTCCACTAGCTTGCTGACTCACTTAGACAAAGCATCCCAAGTTTGTGGGCCTGAGCCCGAGAAGCCAAAGTACATCACAGAAGGACAAAGTTTTATTTTCATAATAAAAAATGATTATATCTTGGTCACACACACAATACAGGTCTGGCTTATTTTATCCCCAATGCAAAAAAAAACACAACAACAAAACAAATCAAAGAATTCCCATTGCACTTGGATTTATAAATGTAGAGGTAGTTGGAGATGTTTACTATGGGATGATATGTGTTTTCTCTTTGCTTAATTTCCTTTTTTTCTATATTTCTTTTATTGATTTCAGACAAGGAGAGGGAGAGAAACATCAATGATGAGAGAGAATCGTTGATTGGCTGGCTCCTATGCACCCCCTACTGGGAATCAAGCCCACAACCCTGGCATGTGCCCTTGCCTGGAATCGAACCTGGGACCCTTGAGTCCACAGGTCAATGCTCTATCCACCGAGCCAAGCACACTAGGGCATCTTTGCCTAATTTCTGACAAACTCAGAGCAGAGGTTGCTAAACATGGGGTCAGTAGGCTTAATAATTTTTAAAAATCATCAGCTAGACTGTTATAAAAGCACCTATAATATACTAGAGGAATGATGCATGAAAATTCATGCATTGGAGGGGGGTCCCTCAGCCCAGCCTGCCCCATCTCAGTTCAGGAGCCCTCAGGGGTGGGAGGCGACCTGGCGGTCAGGGGAAGGTGATACCCCATCACACCTTTGCTGTTGCCACTGCACAAGCTTCGGCTGGTCCTGGTTATCTGAGCCTTGGACGGCCCTGGGCAGCTGGACAGGCACCATCTGCGTTTTGCCTACGCCCCGGGCCGGCCCTGGGTGGCTGGAGGGTCTCCGGAGGCAGGCACACAGAGCAGCAGGGCCTGCCTGGGGACGGGCCCAGCCTTGCTACATGTGCCTGCTGCCCTGGTGGGGCTGAGGGTACTGGGCGCCACCACCTTGTGGCTGTGGGTGCCGTCATCTTTGAGGGCAGGGCAGTCAATTAGCATATTCCCTCTTTATTAGATAGGATGAGAAACACAGGCAAAAAATTTTTTATTACTGGTTTAAATGTGTGGAAAGCTGAAACAGAATATTTCTTACACTAAAATACATTCTAGATGATTTTATTTTATTAAGTGTAATATAGATAAACTTAAGATAAGAAGAAAATTTGGGCTTATAGCTGGTGGGGAGAGACTTCTTTAAGCAGACCTAAAAATCAGGACTCATTTTTTAAAGTATGATATATTTGTACAACTTAAAAAGAATACTGTATAGCAATGTTGCAAATGATGGGGTTAGTGTCTTAATATATAAAGAGCTCATACAAATGAATGAGGAAAAGACCAAGACCACAAAAGAAAAAGTGGCCAAGAAAAAATGTCATTCATGAAAGATATAAAAATGGCCAATAAACATATGTCAGCACACTAAACTCACTAGCTACAATAAAAGAAGCAAATTTAAATCATTTCCTCAACTACTAAAATGACAAATAGTATTAACAACAATGATATCTTCATGTGCTTACTGTTAATGAGACTGCAAATCTGTATCAAATTTATAAAGAGCATGCTTGGAAATACATACCAAATTTTAAAATGTATACAATAGAGTCTTTGACTTAGCATTTCCTTCCAGTAATTCATCCTCAGGAGGAAAACAGAACAAATACTATACATAGTTTACACTACCGAAAGTTGGAAATAAGCTAAATGTTTATAAGTATGGAATTGACTAAATAAATTACAATGGCATAGCATATGAGAATAAGAAGTTACAATAAAAACTGTTCATTGCTGTTTAAAGATATTCATGCTTCGTTGTAAAACAGAAATTGTATATATAATCTTAGTAGAGGCCTAGTGCACAAATTCATGCATGGGTGGGGTCCCTAGGCCTGGCAGGCGATCAAGGTCTATCGAGGGAGCTGGCCAGCCAGAGGGAGGAACTGAGGGAGGTTGACCAGCCAGACCCCCAATCAAGGCCATCAGAGGGACTGGCTGGCCAGGGGGAGGGACTGCAGAAGGTTGGCCTGCTCGGGGGAGGAGCCATGGGAGGTTGGCTGTGGGAGCGCACTGACCACCACGGGGCAGCTCCTGCATTGAGCATCTGCCCCTGGTGGTCAGTGTGCATCATAGTGACTGGTTGACTGGTCATTCCGGTCGTTCAGACATAATGGTCACTTAGGCTTTTAGATATAGATATAGATCTAGATATATAGATATATAGATATATATAATCTAATTTACAAAAAACATTAGTTTTTTTGACAGAAATTATTTTAAGACATTAAAATGCTAATAGAAGTTTCTCTTGGAATATGGGGAAGGAGCCCCATATTCAATGTATTCTTGGACGGTAAGCCTAATTTCAGGGCTATTAAGAAGAGAAAGAAATATAATAGTTATGAGGACATAGGCATATTTCTTCAATATGAGGAACATGTTAGAAATATTAGGATGTTCACTCAAACATTGACATTGTTTTTGTCTGATTTACAGATGTCACATGAGTTTTCTGTACTATTAAAAAATTCTCTAGCTTTAAATTTTATTTTCTAATGCGTTAAGTATCATTTTAAGAAGCAAAAAAATTAATAAGGGCATTTGAGTTTTAAAAAATGTACGACAGCTTTAGGCATGCCACTTCTCTGGCCAGTTTAAAGTCTTGATTTATAATTAAAAGTCAAAAAATGTTAGCACGTAAATATCTGTTCTAGAAAATGGAAGGTCATTCTGATCTTTTTATTTTGTATTATTTAGGTCATTCTGATCTTGACTGTAGCCTCCAAGGATTCTAGATCTAAGCTGGAGTAGCTGCCGAGTGCTCTGTGTGCTCAGGGCAATGCCACCAAACCTTTGACTTCCTGGTTTGTAACCTCTCCCAACAGAGCCTCTCCCGGCGCCCTGAGGTTTAGCTGCTGGAATGCCCCCAGAAGGGGAGCATCCTTGCAGAGCTGTGCCAGGTCATTTCCAGTTGGGCAGTACCACCTGGGCTGTGGCCTTTTGTTTCAGAATGGGTCCGGTCAGTGGGAGCAGGAAGCATCCTTAGCATAGGCCTGCGGTGAGTCAGGCAGAGCAGGACCCAGGACAGCAGGAGTGGCTGCCTAGCGCGTGGCCCTAGAGCCAAGCTGGGCCCTAAGGACAGCAGGGAGAGAGCAGCTCTTCCTTGAACAGACTCACATGACCTAAAGTCACAAAAGCCTTTCTACTTCCAATTATTTCAACCTTCAGATACTTGTTGTTTTCCCATAGCTCACAGATGTATCATGACATCCACTCTAAGGAAAATGTTTATTGGGGAAGACATAGACATAATGCCTTCATCTTTTTACAATTGGAAAGGGGGTTAAGCGAAGGCCCTTTAGGGCACAGGAATAATACACTCCCTAGTCCTAGGGTCAGGATTGATGTTCTCAAACAACCTCATTTATTTGATTTAAAAAACAGAGAATAAAATCTAGATGCCTCTGATTGGGGCAGAGGGAGATGGGTGAAAGAAAAATCCAGTGAGTTACATGCGAACTATACAGCAACTAGAGCTAGTAAATACACTGGACCCATCAGTGGAACCTTGAGCAAGTAACTGAGCCTTAGTTTTCTCATCTGTAAAATGGAAATGTCCTTCCTATTTCAAAAGTTGAGAGAGAGAAAACATAAAATTATGCATGTAAAAATGCTTTGTAAATTGAAAGATATTATTTCATCACTGGTATTGGAGAGAAAGTACTGTGTACTATAGATGATGTATTTGCCCACAGCTGGGTATACTGTAGGAACTTAGTGACTGCTTGTTGAATTGGCTGAAGAAAAATAAAATCAATATTTTTGTTAAAATAAAGCAGAGATGAGATCCAATAAAGGGATCTAGTTCAGAGTTTTAAAAACATATCTGCTGGGAAAAAGCAGAGGACACGAGAAATCTCATCTTTGCATGGTATTTTATAAGCACAAGACAATCATCCTCAGGAAAATGAATACATGTTGAAGGAATGCAATGATACTATATCTGTAAATTGTCAACCATGCACAGACTAGAATTAAATATTCTTGGTCACCTAGTTCAACTGCCTCTGTCTTTCCCCAAGTAGAGCAAGAACACAGATCCAAGGCATCACAATAAAAAGTGACAATGTCAATTACAACAAAGACTTGGAATTCAGAGTTAGGCTTCCCACAAAATGTCTAGCTTGGCTCTTTATCTACAAAGGATCTTAGAGCTGCATAAGGCAATGTGTTAACATGCTTAATTAAGCCCTAACCGGTTTGGCTCAGTGGAAAGAGCGTCAGCCTACGGACTCAAGGGTCCCAGGTTCGATTCCAGTCAAGGGCATGTACCTTGGTTGCGAGCACATCCCCAGTGGGGAGTGAGCACATCCCCAACGGGGAGTGTGCAGGAAGCAGCTGATCAGTGTTTCTCTCTCATCGATGTTTCTAACTCTCTATCCCTCTCTCTTCCTCTCTGTGAAAAATCAATAAAATATATATTTTTTAAAAATGCTTACATTAAACTCAATAAAAAAAATCAAGACTCTTGACACTAAAATCATATTCCAATAATTCGTTAGTATCCAAACTATAAGAACCTTTATGTTTCCATCATGAGGGAAGAGAACTTTTCTGATAATGCCTATTAAGCTCTCTAAGTAGCAAAAGAATTTTTAAAAAAACTTTTCTGACCCAGCTGGTGTGGTTCAGTGGTTGAGCGTCAACCTGTGAACCAGGAGGCCACAGATCGATTCCCGGTCAGGGAACATGCCCAAGTTGTTGGCTTGATCCCCAGTAGAGGTGGTGCAGAAGGCACCACCGGTCAGAGTTTCTCTCTCTCTATCCCTCTCTTCCTCTCTCTCAAAAATCAATACAAACATAGTAAAAAAAACTTTTCTGGATATAAATCTTATAAATTATTTTTCACATCTCCTTGCCTTCTTGAAGGGTCTACTTTAGCATTAATCTAGCCTCTTCTTTTTAAAGATATCAATATAAACATATCTTACCATCCTTTGCTATTTATAGTTATGTCCTCAGGTATCAGGTATCTGTCTCTGATCAATCAGTGATCCTAGACTGCCATATTTTAATTCTTCTGCCTCTTAACTCCCCAAAGCTGTCACTTGAGAGTATTCATTCTGAATTGTTGCCTCATTTTACACTTAGTCCATGTCAGGGGCTCCAACGGGCTCCCGATAGAGGAAAGTGCATGGGGGTCTGTGAGAATCCCCAACAGCTCTGAAAGGCTGGGGTTATTTCTAATACAGCATTCAAATAAGTGGGGGTCCTTTCACATAAACTCAATGTCAGACACAATTGTTCTTACCTCCGTAACTGTAGAAAGTATTTCTTTCTCTCACTCCAATTACAGTTCCCAAGATATCTACTTGTTTTATTGGATGCCCATTGTAAAAAAATACACCTGAAATTTAAAAAAAAAAGGCAAAGTCCATATAATATATGATTACATTTTCTGTTTCAATCACTGTTAACTGTGGGAGGGAGGGTGGGGGGGATGGTTGTGTCAAAAATCTGTGGCATGCTGCTTGCTAAAAATTCCAGACTTAAGAATCAGCCCTTAACAAACCGCAAGCCCCAAGAAATCAGATGTCTTTTCCTTAAGGGTCATAAGGAGAAAGCCTGGCTTTAAAGAATCGCGTGCTACCCTTGGCAGGGGTGGCTCAGTTGGTTGGGCATTGACCTGTGCATCAAGAGGTCACCGGTTCAATTCCACGTCAGGGCATATGCCTGACTGTGGGTTTGATCCCTAGGAGGGGGCATGCAGGAGGCAGCCAATTAATGTTTTGCTCTTATGTTTCTCCCTCTTTCTTCTCCTCTCTCAAAAAAAAAAAAAAAAAAAAAAAAAAAATCAATGAAAAAAATAAGGAAGCATGCACTAGTACAGAAAAAGGAAAACCAATGCTGCCCAACTGGATTTGGTTAATCTTCCTTCCACTTGTGAAAATTAAATGTGCCTCCCTGCAGAACTCTCATAAAGAGCCTGAAAACAGTCATTATATTACAGAACCAAAATTAGTACTATATTATGAGGGACTGGAAAAGGAAAAAGAGGAAACCGGGAGAAAGGCTTCTTTGACTTTTTCACCGGTGCTTTTCAAGGAAACCAGTCATGTCCATAAATTAGCAGGTTTTTTTGTTTGTTTGTTTGTTTTTAAGAGAACTTAATTAAGTTACCAAACACTGTGCTTTGGGGCCAACACATTACAACTCAAAAACTATATATATATATATTTTTTTCTCTTCTTAATATATCTTATTGATTTTTATAGAGTTAGAAACATCATGAGAAATATCAGCTGCTTCCTGCACGCCCCCTACTGGGGATCGAGCCTGACCAAGGGTCATGCCCTTGACCAGAATCAAACCCAGGACCCTTTTTAATCGGCAGTCCAATGCTCTATCCACGGAACCCAACCAGTTAGGGCTAAAAAATATTTTTATTGATTTCAGAGAGAAAGGGAGAGGGAGAGATAGAAACATCAATGATGAGAGAGAGTCACTGATTGGCTGCCTCTTGCATGCTCTCCTACTGGGGATGGAGTCTAGAACCTGGGCATGTGCCCTGACCAGGAATCAAACTATGAATTACTGGTTCTCAGGTTGACATTCAACCACTGAGTCATGCTGGTTGGGCTCAAAATTTTTTTGAAACTCTATTTTCAAACCTAGATGCCAGATGCCAGCAGGCAAGCTCCTTGCTGGAGACACCTGAGAGGACGAGCCCTACCCACTAACACCCAGAGGCCTTTTCTGGAGTCAGGGACTGCACTCAGACAGAGGACTCCTGGCAGTGGTGAGTGCCTGATTCCAACCCAGGTCCCAGTGCTGTCCTGGCTCCTGCAGAGCTGGCTACCATTCTGTGGCCCCTCGATATCCTTGCCTGAATTTCCTCGCTTAAGCTATTTGCGTTGCATTCCTGGCACCTGCAGCTAAAGAGTCCTAACTAAAATCCTCTCTTTTCTCTCCTCTATGGATGACTTCTTTACTTTCAGAAGGCTATAAACTTTTAAATGGTGACTTCCTTTTAAAAAAAAGTAAAAGAAAAGAATTATAAATAGAGACTCAGTTACCACTTTGGGCATCTGACCACCTCCCCCTAACCCTCAAGCCTGGTCAGAGCTTTTCTTCTCCACATCCATGAGGGACCCAAGGCCTGAGCCCTGACATCCTTCAGAAGCCCCAGACTGGCCTCCGCGAACAAATCTCTCGTTTTCCACGTGGACAAAGGGGCTGAGCGAGAGCTGCTCATAGCAGAGTCCCAGGCGATGGACAAGGAGATTCTGAGTCCCAGTTCGATGGAAGAGTGAGATGTGGTTTGAAGATGGCACACTTGGCCAATACTGACCCTAGAGTCAGACTTCAAAAGATACTTAGTAGATTGGAGATCTGCCCAGGGCAACCTTGAGGGCCGTGAGCTGAAATGGCAGGGCCACACACGGGAAAGAGCCTGGATCTCTGTGTCATCCCTAACCACAAACACTTGAACTGAACGAGGACAAACAGGCTCCAGGGAAAACCCATGAAGTTTCAAGAGCACGGCAGTTCCAACTGACTTCTCCTGAGTTCTTACGATTAAAATCCAGGTGTTAGTTAGTACCTTTGGTGAGACACTCAATCCTTTGCCACAGCCGTGCTACATTAAAAGTGACCCCCTCCTCTAAAAAAAAAAAAGTGATTTCTTTAATTTTACACTTAAAATGCTTGGTTGCTCCAATTACTATTTCTTGAGGGCGCACTCCATGCCAGGCACTGTCCTAAGCACGGGGAACATACATGCGAACAAGGCAGATAGATTGATGCCCTTCCTCTCAGGGAGTTTCTATCATTTTTGACATAAATTCAAAATTTGATGTGCATTCGAAACTAAACAAAACCCCACAAGAAATCAGGGTACTCCCCATTTTTACAAAGTAGCTTTGCAGGTGAGCCACATCCAGGCCAGGTGCGTGGCACAGTTAGGAAAGGGTGCAAGGCCTAGGGGTGCCTGGCCCAGGGAGCTTTTCCACCAAGAGGGGCCCAGGGAAAGCAACTGGGCATTTTAAAATATGGAAGACGTCAAGCCCCGGTGAAAACACTCATCAATGCTAAGGTTACTCCTCCAAACACCTGCTTCAAAAATGATTTAGACGACTTTTAACTTGCACAGAAACGACCCCTTTTGAGGATCCAGGCGAGGCCGTTTGCAAGGCTTTCCTGAAAGGCCCCTACGCCCCAGGTTTCTCCAGTTTGGGGGGCGGAAGGGGTGCGGATGCAGCACAGGGCATCCACCAGGCGTCCAGTCACATACCTGGCACCTGGCACGACTCCTTCAAGTCCAAGATATCCCTGATGTAGAGTTTTGCAAAAGCTAGAAACACAGGGTCCAAGCCCCACAGGAGGGAAGGGGTCTCCTCTTCACACGGGCTGGATTCGGGCTGCATCGGGAGGCGGGGCTGTGGCTGCCAGCCAATCCTGAGTCTCACACCAGCGGGTCGGGAATCTAGACTGGAGGCACAAATTCAGGATGCAAGGCGGTTAGAGGCGGGGGAAGTGGCACGGCCCCCACGCTGGTCCCGGGCGGGCATCCAGACCTCTGCCAGGGCTCCGCCAGGGCCCCGGGCCTGGCTGAGAGAGGCGTTCCCCGCGTGAGGGCCTGTGAGTTCCTTCGGACTCCCCCCTTGGAATCTCGTCTGCCCCACAGGAGTGTGTCTCCGTCCCCAAAAGGTAAACACCAACTTTTCACTTCGGGGAGTTAGGTCCACACAGGCGTAAGCCGAAGCCGCTTTAATGGGCGGGACCCATGGAGGAATTGGCGCCCTCGTGGCAGTACACTGGTGGGGCGCAGTGGGTGGGTCTGTCCGTTGGTCTGGTCCTGCCTGCACTTTCCGGTTTCCCGGATGTGACTGAGAAAAGTAGGCGAGCGGAAACCAAGAGTAGACTTAATCCGTAGCCCCAGTGGCCGCGCCCGCGCTGCCGCCCTCAGATCCCCGGAGCGTGCAAGTGCGGCCCTTCCGGCTCTCGGGACCAGTCGCCTCTGAAGTTCCGGCGGGGCCGACACCGCCCTCGGGGCAGGACCAAGTCACGTGTCTCCGCCCAGGCCTTTCCTCCCAGCTGCCGGGGCCCCGCCCCACCCGCCAGAGGCCCCGCCCACCAAGCCGCGGCCCCGCCTCATTCCAACGAAGCCGCTCCCACCCCGCGCGAGGCCACGCCTCATCCCAAGGAGGCCGCGCCCACCCCGCGCGAGGCCACGCCTCATCCCAAGGAGGCCGCGCCCACCCCGCGCGAGGCCACGCCTCATCCCAAGGAGGCCGCGCCCACCCCGCGCGAGGCCACGCCTCATCCCAAGGAGGCCGCGCCCACCCCGCGCGAGCCTACGCCTCATTCCGTGCCCGCGGCGCCGCCCCACGCTCTCCTCCAGGTGGCTGCGGTTTGCGCGGTACTTGTTTCTCTCGAGCAGCTCTCTGGCCCCTCCAGCCGCCCGGAACCCACGAGGCTTCGTGGAAATGCAGAGCCCAAATCTCCAAGACCTTGGGAGCTGACCTTGAAATTTCTGCTGCCTAAACCCGGCGCCCAAAGTCACCCTTTCACTCCCATTCTCAACCCGCCCCCTTCCCACCCCACCCCCCACACACATACCAAACATACACACAAGAGAGGCTGAGATTGGTTCGGACATTTTTTTTTTTTTGAGGGGTGGTTTTTCTGATATATTGAGTGAAAAAGTAAATAAAGCAATAACAAAAGCAGGGGTGCATTCTGACATATTTTAAATGTTAACTTACCCTTGATAAATGATGTAACACATGCTTTTGGGACCCTACAGTCTCACTTGGAGATAATGTCAGTATCTAACTTTGAGCTCTTACATAAATGTGAGGTTCTCCTCTTTGTCTGCACTCTGGAATGTTATACATTTAAGAATTTTAAAAATCTGGCATTTTGGTAAATTATGGCCACCTTGATGGTGCTTGTTCCCAGTACTAATTTAAAATGAGAAAAGACAGCCACGTTCCACTCCCATGAACAGGTAAGTACATCACGACGTTACTCGAGATTGTAATTCTTCCTAATTCACAGGCACTATAAAATGTCCGGAGTACAGGTCACTCTGGCAGGCCATTCCCCAGGAGGTAGGTGGTAGCTAAAGAGATAATTGCTAAACCATTAGCAGAGAAGGAACTTCAAGCAGCTGGAATGGAAAATGTGTATCATTAGAATGATGGCATTTAATTACATCCCTAGCCACTGAAGAAGCTAAAAAACAGAGTCCTTGGTAAAGTACAGCATTGCCCAGATTCTCCTGCAATCAACAGTTGGGTGTGTGGGACTGAAGAGAAGACACTCTCTCTAGTTAGGGGAGACTCTCTTGGAGCAACAACACCCGGGAGGACACCCTGTAAGACAGTGCCTCCAGCTGACCTTCTGGGTGAGAGACAGGTTGGGTGACATTTTCCTGACTGTACGCATCTGCTCCAGGGTGGAACCCAAGAAGAAAATCAATATGGGTGTACTCAGAGCCTGAGAAGAGTTTGGAATGACTTTCATGGCTTTCAGGGTAGAGTGCTAAGGTGCTACAAACAAGGGACCTTGTGGACTCCATGATTACTGCCAGCCTTGGGGAGGGCCACACCTGGGGGGAGGGGGAGGTAGGACTCCTTGGACTCTATGAATGCTTCTTTTGATCGGAGCCTAAAACATAAAGAAGTCCGTTGCAGCTGAAACCTAAGGTGAGATGTGTAACAGCCTAAGGTGAGAAATGGAACAGAATTTCCAGACTGCAGAAGCATCTAGAAGAGTTTGGAAGGATCTTCTTCCCTGACATCTCTATCAGGATAGATTCCACGTTCCCCAAACCACTGCCTAGAGATAGGCAAAGGGACTCCTGAAACCATTAACACTGGAGGGCTCTTCAGCTTGAGATTTCAAAACCCTGCATCCCTGGCCAGATAGCTCAGTTAGTTACAGCGTCGTCCTGATATGACAAGCTTGTGGCTTTGATCTTCTGTCAGAATACATAGAAGAAGCAACCAATGAATGCATAAATAAGTGGAGCAGTGATGTTTCTCTCTATTTCTCTCTCTCTCTCTCTCTCTCTCTCTCTCTCTCTCTCTCTCTCTCTCTCCCAATAAGTAAAAATTTTAAAAGCCTCTAAAGCAGATACTTCAAAATCCAATAGTCAACACTTAATGCTGGGAACCTTTCTTATAACTTCTCAATGTGAAATAATTTGGTTTTGAAAGCTTTTTGACAGACTGCATAGTCTCTTCTAGAAAGTTAAGATATTAGCAAATTCATCTGGAAAATGAGGTTGAATTATCTCTAACCTCAGAGCTCAGACAAGCTGGTCTTAACCATTTCTGATCTTTTACAGGTAGAATGGTGTTTGCCCATTTGCAATTGGATTAGGTTTTGTGTTCAAAGTTTATAATAAAGACAGCTTATCAACATTCTTATTATGTTAAGGTTATAACCACTGGGCAGCCACTGTAGTGACCTTGAGCATTTTCTGTGCTGTGAGGGAGCATTAAGAATTATTGTTTTTAAATTTTTTTATTTCACTGGAGCAAAAAGAGTGATGCATGTAATAACAAAGCAAGAGCCTAAATTGTGATGAAATACAGAGTGTGTGGCCTGGATAATAATTACTGTATGTGTTACAGGAGGTAAACTGAGGGGGGGGGCTCATTAAGTAAGGTAACATGTACTCACTGGAACAAGGTCAGCACTCAGTACACATAAACTGTTATTATTCACTATGGAGATGGGATGTAATACTAATTTAACTTTAGGAAAATATAAAAACATTTCAATATACCTCTATTTCCTTCCCCATTCCTAGTGCTGTTATTATCATTTATGTTACGTCTACATATGCTATAAACCCAACAAGATAATGCTACAATTATTTGTTTATACAGTCATATGCCTTTTAAAGAAGGCAAGAAATGAGAAAAAGATGATCATAGTCTTTATACAAATGATTGTATTTATTGATTTTAGAAAGAGAGGAAGGGAGAGAGAGAAAAACATCTATTTGTTGTGCCACTTATTTACACATTCATTGGTTGATTCTTGAGTGTGCTCTGACTGGGAATCAAACCTGCAACACTGGCTCATCCAAATGACACTCTACCCAACTGAGCTGTCCAGCCAAGGCCCTCATAATCTTGTATATTAGTTCATATAATTATCATCTCTGGTGCTATTCATTTCTCCCTGCAGGTGTAGGTGCTCCAAATTGAATAAGCCCTTTGGACCGTGACTGAAGTACTGTTGGTGCTCATGGCCTGCCCTGCCCTGCCAAAACATCTATGTTGATCAAGCTGGGACAGGGGGGTGGGTATGGGGCAAGCTGAGACTGGGGGTGGGTGTGGGGCATGAGACCAGCCCCAGGCCTGAATGCCACAGACTCGCATTGTTCTTACCTGAAGTTCAGCTATTTTTCAAACGTAGATGCTCTTCAGATTGTCATGTGACTTTGATCTATCCTCAGAGTACTAAAATGGTTGTTTTGGTCAAATTTGTCCTGTTTTGTGGTTGTGTTTTGGGGGAGACCATTTGCTGATTTTCTCAATTAGCTATGGCTGGAAATCCCTGATGGTAGGGTTTGTAGTTAACAGTAGGTCCTTTGGGGCAAGCCAAGCATAATGTGGTAGCTCAAGAAATAAGGGGTGAAGGACTGACTAAGGCACCTGGAGCTGACTAAAGATCTAGTTTTGGAGAAATGGAATGAATAGTCCTAAAATAATAATTGTAGAACAAGGTCAGAAATTGCCTAGCTGGAGAAAGCAGTTAAGCCCCATCCTTGCTCATGGAGTTTTACGTGGATTTCTAAGTCAGCAGGAGACATGTGATTTGCTGAAGCACTTCCTGGAATGAGAAGAACCAGAAATGATGTCAAAGGATGGCTGAGTGTGAGATACCTTCTAGGTCTTTTCATTTAAGCTAACTAACTCTTCTTTTTTGCCCAAATGGTCTGATGTGACCAAAGGGGATCCAGAGATGAGGGTGATGAAGAGAGCAGGAGTTAATGAGCTGGGGTTCATCCTGTAGAGCAGAGAGCAACTTTTTCATTAGGAACACTTGTGTCCCTGGAGCCAGGGTTGAGTGCATGAGAAAGAATTTTGCATTTTGTGTTTTAAAAGTCTGTATCCTGAAGAAAGTAGAATGGTGGTTGCCAGGGACTGGGAGGAGGAGAAAATGGGCAGTTATTGTTTAATGGGTACGGAGTTTCAGTTTTGCAAGATGAAAAGAGTTATGGAGACGGATGGTGATGATGATTGTACAACTGAATATACTTAATACCACTATACTGTGCACTTAAAAATTATTAAGATGGTAAATGTTATGTATATTTTATCACAATAAAGAATGAAAAAAAGAGTTGTATCTCAGGGCAATGCTGAGCATGGTGTGGTTTGTAATATGTAAACCTATGTGACAGTCACCTGTGTACCACATTATACCTGGTCATTTAAGACACAGATTCACCCAGTGTCTTGCCAAGGGTGAAGGTTCCTGTGTGTACTGGGTAGTTTATGAGATAGGTGGACTATTTTGAATTGGACTCATGCTCATAATGAGCTGAGTGGAAACAATCATACCTGGTTCTTCACCTCAAGTCTTTATACACATTCACTTTTCTGAGAAAATCCCAGTGTTGCTATGACAAATGTCCTTATAGGGGTTGAGCTGGTAACACAAACTGCTTCCCTAGAAACCACCATCTATCAGTGAGCACACCAGGTGGAAAATAAACTATCTGTGTCTTACTCTTATTTTTTCTATTTTTATTATAGATATGCCACAAAGAGTATATGGTCCCTGGAGCTGACTAAGGATCTAGTTTTGGAGAAATGGAATGAATAGTCCTAAAATAATAATTGGGGCAAAATGTTGATATCTGTCCAAGCAGATAATTGTCTAAGCCAGAATAAAAGGATTACTAAAAATGTCAAAAAGAGATGAGAACCTTTCTTTTAATGCGGGACTTTTATAAAAGTTTATAATCTTGATCAAATAAATTGTGTACAGACACGTGCACAATTTTGAAACTAATGAAAAATTACGGTGTATTTTCTAATTTTTAAATGTTGAGTATGTGTTACTTATTTAATAACAAAAGTCATTTAAAATCAACATCCCTTGAATCTCACAAATGTAATGTTGAGTGAAAAGCCAGACATATAAGAGAATATATACTATATGATTCTATTTATATAAAGAACAAAACAAGGCAAAACTATTCTATGGTGTTAGAAGTCAGGATAGTGGTTACCCTTTAGTTGGGGTGGTGACTGAGAATAGAAGAATGAAAGGGCTCTTGAGTATATTTAATGTTTCTTGATCTGTAAAAAATTTCAAGAAAATGTTTTTTCAAGTTTTCATCCTTGGTATTTGAATTAGCTGCATTTAAGTTCAGAGAAATTAGAAAGTAAAAACTTATTAAATGTATAAAACACCACATTTTGTGTTATTGTCCCTTGCATAGAAAAATAGACCATTTTAAATGTTAATGTAATTTAAGAGATGAGCTACAGCATCATCCCATATTTTTCTTAATTATTTGACATGTATCAATAGGCTCAAGTAGCCATGGCATTTCATAAGCATTAGTATAAAGCTGGCCAATGGAATAGAATTTTGTTTTTCTTATCAATTTATCATTCTCCCCAGGGCTACTTTCAATCAAGGAAAAATTGAACTCTCCGATGATATCAAGGACAGCGTATTGCAGAGGTTAATTAATGAGTCACCCAGAGAAGATTGAACAGCCATTGTGCTGACATGTTTAAGAGCTAATAGGTCCTAATGATGTAATTTGCAGTAGTGCTCGATGTATATTAGCTGAATGGGTGACAGCTGCTTGGGCCCTGTAGATTAAAGTGTGAAGCATGGGGAGGTCAGTGCTTTCAAATGGAAGAGACTTTTATAGAACCTAGTAAAATCAACCTGGTCACGCTGGTCGCTGGTTACTCTACGTGGGAAAGCCTGCTCCACACTAATACAGATTTTAGCAGGCCTAACACAATCTCAACTCCAAGATCACTTTAACTCCAGTAAACACGCATGCTCCCTTCTGTGAACTCCAGTATTCTTACAGTCAACATTACACACTTTAGCACTTATTTACTGAATGTTTATTAAGTTTCTCCACCTTGATGATAGGTTACTTAAGGACTTCATTATTTCTGCATCTCTGCAAAATGTTGATAATTGTCCAAGCAGGGGGATGGTTACATGTGGGTTAATTCTACTCTTTCTACTTTTGTATATTTAAAAATTCCCTTGAAAATAGGATTGACTCCACAGAGTAGCTAAGATAGGTTAGTCAAGTTGGTGATGCCTGTCCATAAGTGATTTATGCATTACTAATAAAATTACAGGAATAAAATTTTTTTAAAAAAGAGAAAATAGGATTGACAGATTTAGCAAATAGAAATGCAGGATGCCCAGTCAAATTTGAATTTCAAGTAAATAATAAATAATCTATTGCTATTAATAGTTTTACTTTTCATAATATGACAATATTTCATATCTTTTAATCTAGTGAATATCTTTTAATTTATGTTATTCATATATACTATTTTTATATTGATGTCATATACTTACTTTATTACATGTTCCCATGATCCATATTTATACTAAAAAGTATTATTTATATGAAATGAAAATTTAGCCGAGTGTCCTGTATTTTACCTGGCAACCTGACTTGCTAGAAACTTAGAAACATGATTGGCTAAGAGAAATGGATGGTAGAGACAGTACAGTGTTTCTTAGATTGTGATCTGCTGCCACTTGCATCAGAAACCCCGAGGAACCCTGTTATAAAGGCAGCTCCCTATAGTCCTGTGCCCTCACCCTCTAGGTGCCAAATTAGTATTTCTGCTGGTGGGGTTCTGCTTTAGCAATAAAGTCCTCAGGTGATTCTGGTGCTGTTGGTAGCTGACCTGGAATCTATGCTATTTCTAGTTTTTCTGATATGCTCTTTTATTTCCTTACTAGGGGCCCGGTGCACAAAAATTTGTGCACTCGGGGTGGAGGGAGTCCCTCAGCCCGACCTGTGCCCTCTCACAGTCTGGGACCCCTCAGTGGATGTCCTATGATGGCCCCAGTCTGCCAGGCGCCTTTTGTGTGTGTGTGTATGTATGTGTGTGTGTCATCACTGGGGACCTGCCCCCAGCTGCATCTGAGGCTCGGAGCAGTCCTCCTGTGTGTGTCTACCTGCTGGGGGCCTGCCCCCAGGCACACCGTGGAGGCTTGGAGCAGGCACCCCCTCTATGTTGATCTCTCAGACTCTTGCCCTCCCCTGCATGTTGTTCTCTTTTTTGAGCTGTGGCCAGGACTGGGTGCGGCCTGCCTCCCAAGCTTGCCTACTGCCCAT